>JAACNH010001110.1:0-27152 GCA_019447015.1 Hymenochirus boettgeri | reverse complement strand
CATGAGGATGATCGATAGATAGATAGATAGATAGATAGATATATAGATAGATGATAGATAGTAGTAGAGCCATGAGGGATGGATAGGATGATAGGCTTAGATAGATAGATAGATAGATAGATAGATAGATCAGATAGATAGATAGATCGATAGATAGCTCAAAGATAGATAGATAGATGTAGATAGATCCATGATAGTAGATAGTAGATGATGATAGATAGAGATTAGACTGGATGATAGATAGATAGATAGATAGTAGATATATAAATAGATAGATAGATAGATAGATAGATAGATAGATAGATAGATATAGATCCATGATAGCTAGATAGCTAGATAGATAAATAGATAGATCATGACGTAGATAGATAGATAGATTAGTAGATAGATAGATCATGAGGTGGATAGATAGGATAGATATAGATTAGATAGATTAGATGATAGATAGGATAGATAGATAGATAGATAGATAGATAGATAGATAGATCCATGATAGATAGATAGATAGATAGATAGATAGATAGATAGATAGACAGATGAGAGATAGATAGATAGATGCCATGATAGATAGATATATAGATAGATGATAGATAGATGATAGATAGATAGATGATAGATAGATGATAGATAGATAGATGATTAGAGAGATGAGTGGATCGGATAGTGATAGATAGATAGATGATAGATAGATAGACAGAGAGATGCTAATAGATGGATAGACCATGATAGATAGATATATAGATTAGATGATAGATAAGATGCTAGATCAGAAGATGATGATAGTGATAGATAGATCGATGAGTTAGATAGATGATGGATAGATAGATGATTAGATAGATAGATGATAGAGAGCTGAATAGAATATAGAGATGATAGATAGATGATAGATAGATGATAGATGATAGATAATCGATGTCTTGATGATAGATAGATAGATAGAAGATAGCTAATAGTGATGAATGGATAGAGAGATATATAGTAGATAGATGGATAGATGATAGAGAGAGATCGATAGATAGACAGATAGATAGATAGAAGATCGATAGCAGGAGATGATAGAAGTGCTGATAGATAGATAGATGATAGAGTAGATAGATAGTAGATTAGATACGATAGATTAGGAGATGATGGATAATAGAGAGATATATAGGATGATAGATAGATAGATAGATGATAGATAGATTGATAGATAGATGAAGATAGATAGATAGATAGATAGATTAAGATAGATAGAAGGATGATATTGTAGATAGATAGATAGATAGTTGATCATAGATAATAGAAGCTAGATGATAGATAGCTAGATGATAGTTAGATGATGGAGGATTAGAGAGGATATATAATGGATAGATAGATAGATAGATAGATAGATAGAAGATAGTAGATAGATAGATTAGGAGAGTTGATAGGTAGATAAATAGATGGATGAGGATGGATAGATAGATAGAGGAGAGATAGAGAGGATAGATAGAGGATGGATAGGAGAGATAGAAGATGATAGATAGATGATAATAGATAGATGCTAGATAGATAGATGATAGAGAGATAGGAGAGATAGAGAGAAGAGTAGAAGATAGAGAGATATATCGATAGATAGATGGATGGATAGAGAGATTGATAGATAGATGATAGATAGATGAGAGATAATAGATAGATGATAGATGATAGATCTACAGATAGAACTAGATAGATAGATAGATAGATATAGATGATGGATGGATAGAGAGATATATAGAAGATAGATAGATAAATAGATAGAAAGGTAGGACAGGTAGAAGATGAGGATGGAAGAGAGATGATAGATGATAGATATATAATAGACAAGATCGGACAGATGGATAGATAGATAAGATGATAGAAGATAGAGATAGATAGATAGATTATAGTCGATAGCTATAGATAGATAGTGATGAAGGTAGATAGATAGATAGATGATAGAGATAGATGGATAGAGAGATAGCGAGATAGATGATCTCAGATGATAGATAGATGAAAGGAAAAGAGAGATAGTAGATAGAGAGATAGATGGTGGATTTGTTAGAGAGATATATCGATGATAATAGATAGATAGATAGAGAGTATGGATGCTCGATAGATATATAGATGATAGATAGATAGATAGGATTGATAGATAGATGATAGAGAAGATAGATAGATAGATAGATTAATAGATAGATAATAGATCGATAGATGATAGATAGTAGAGAGATAGAGTAGCTAGATAGGTGATGGATGGCAGAGACACAGATAGATTGATAGTAGATGATGATAGATAGATAGATGATGGATGGATGGAGAAGAGAGATACATAGATCATGATGAAGATAGATAAGTGATAGATAGATAGATAGATAGATAGATGATAGAGCTAGATAGATAGATAGTAGATAAGATAGATCGATAGATAATTAGATAGATATAGAGATGAGGCTAGATAGATAGATAGATAGATAGTTGATACATAGATAGATGGATGATAGATAGTTAGGAAGATTATAGATATATAGGATGATAGATAGATAGATGATGTGATAGATAGATGATATATAGGTAGATGATAGATAGATAGATAGATAGATGATAGATAGATAGATAGATAGATAGATAGATAGATAGATAGATGGATGATAGATAGATAGATAGATAGATGATAGATAGATAGATAGATAGATAGATAGATAGATAGATGATGGATAGATAGATAGTTGATACACAGATGAGAAGAAGTAGATAGTAATGATAGAGATAGATAGATGAGATAGATATATAGATGAGATAGATAGATTGATAGATAGATAGATAGTAGATGATGGATCTAGATCGATAGTTGCTACATAGATAGGATAGATTAGATAGATGTGAGAGATATATAGTGATAGATAGATAGATAGATTAGAGAGATAGATGATGATGCGATAGAGAGATATAAGATGATAGATAGGAAAGATAGCTAGATAGATAGAAATGTATAGATAGATAGATAGAAGATAGATGAGATTAAGTGGACAGATAGATCCGATGGATGCTAGATAGATAGATAGATAGATCGATAGAGAGATTAGATAGATAGATAGATGGACAGATCGATAGATGGATAGATAGTTAATAGGTAGATAGATAGATAGATAGATAGATAGATAGATAGATCGATGATAGATCGGACAGATTTAGATAAGAGGGCAGATAGTAGCGAGATAGATAGATAAGATAGATAGATGATAGAAGATAGATAGATGATAGAATATGCTAGATGATAGATAGGAAAATCCCCAGGCAAGCCACCAACACACTAGGCGAAAGGATATATGGATGCACTACTAGAGGCGGTAAGCTGGGTACACGCGAGGAGGGACTAATTGTCATGACCAAGGTTCGTTACGTGAGCAGCACCGCGCGTACAATGGACCTGTTGGTCGCGGGCAATAATAGCAACAGCTCAGTTTGACGGAGCGTTGTGCAGTTCTTTAGGAAAACCGCACAATCGGACATGATTTTTACCAACAGGGCCGATGTCCGTTCGTCTGAACGGGCAACTAAGCTCAGTGCAGCCGCCCCATCCACACAATAAGATAGAGGTTCAGCTGAGCCGACCGATACACGCCATATTGTCAGTCGGACGAAATAATGAGTTTAAAGGATTCGAAAAACCTGCAGAGCTGTACAACATATAACCTCAAGTTACTAAAGGGACTGAACCGCACACCACACACACACTGCAGTGTGCTACCGTTATACACGGTCGTCAATTGGGTCCTTCAGACAAGTGAGGAGGGGGATGACCCCCAAAATGTTTTTGTGACACTATCAAGGCGATTCAATAAAAGTCAGATCGTCATAAAAATATGGTGCTAATGTGGCCCCAACCAATCAGATGTTCGATTTAAATGTTAAATAAGTCTGATTGGTTGGCGGTAAAATTAGCACCATATTTAACAATAAGAACTTTTATTGAAAATCTCCCTGTTGTTTGTTTTGAATTAAAATTGATTCAAGTTTTGGAAGATTTTTATTCTACGTCCTGTCAGGTATCGGTGGTTTCGACTATTACTTAGTTAATAAAGGTGTGTCAGACTGTGGACTAACAAGGATCCACTCGTCCAGATAGCTGTATGTTAGGGAATACTTTAGTTTTTATTGTGATCCCTAATCTAGATATCATGATCTTTGGGGGAGAGGGAGATAAGGGTAAGGCTTTACACTACGGATTTAACAGTAATCCGTGGTTTTAGTAGATTCTTCGTACTTACTTGTTTTTTTACCCTACGTTTTTTTTTTTTTTTTTTTTTTTTTTTTTTTTTTTTTTTGTTTTACTCTTTTCATTCCCGACTGATGCAATGCGATCCGCACAATGTTGCATCCATCAGAGTGTTAGATGCAATTCGCCAAGCAGCGAGACCACTTGGCCAACACAACTGTGCACTTTTTGACTTGTGATTGTCAAAATATTTGCGATTGGAATGCAGTTAAACCTGCTAGTCTGGCCTTATCCCAAAATCTCTTCCACTATAATTTGACGTTAAGGTTGCAAAAAAAAGTTGAAGTGGGCACTGAGAGTTATTGAAGGTTTACCACTAACATGTCTGAAAAACTGAATTGCATCTCCCTATATTTGTTATTGGGGAAATTTTCCTGATTAAGGGAAAGAAAATGGGGTTTCTTAGGCCGCCTGGTGGGTGGGAACTGGCGCAAGTACATGATGGGAAAAAGGTTATCTTAATCCTTTAGTAATTGGAGTGACACAATGTGAGCCAAAATGAGACATCTAGCATGGCTTGGCTCAGATTGTCTTTGTGATCTCACAATCCAAGCTTCCCCATGTAAGGAAATTGTTGTAGCCGTCACTAGGACCCGTGTGATTGGTTTCATGAAATTGAAATATCAAGCACTATTGTATTTCTTGACAGTCTTACAGACTACTGATCTGTTACAGGGAATTAAATAAATATTGTAACATGAGTGAGAGGGATTACTTGGATAGTTCTCTAGGTTAATAGATATTTTCATGTCCTGGTCCATGGCTGGCTTGTTTCATTTGCCATTGTACCCAGACGTCCACATAGGAAGTGAAAGTCATTGGAATGTAAGAGACAGTCCAATACAGCATGGGTTCTAGTTACCACTGACGTAGCACACAGGGTGGTACACACCTTCCTTTTGGGTAGGAACAAGTATTTGTTTCTATATTCTCTAGCCTTGTCTGTGTAAGGGGATAAGTAGCACCCCGTGTGGATGCTCCAGACAAATCCATTTCCTTGCCGTGTAAATGAGTTTCTTGTGAAAAAATTCCCAACCTTTTCCTGACAGGGGGAATGTATTGGATCAGTAACTATCCAATAGGAATTTTATCAAAATATAGAATTTATTATGGGCGGGGGGTTACCATCTTCATCCAATCCAAATCTCATTCATGTCGTGATATGAAAGGGCTAGTAGGATTAAATAAGAAAGACAGGAGACCCGTCCAGAGATCTCTAATGTAGAGAAATCTGCGGAGTAGGCAGATCACAGGGATCCCCCAGATTTAACAGGGTAAACTATGTTGAGGGGCACTTTATAATATTTATGTTTAAAATTTCTAGGAGTATTTTGTAAGAACTGTGTTAGTTTTCCTTAATAAAATATATAATAAGTGAATGAATTTGTTTAATTAGACTCTATAGATATTACCCAATACATTTCTGTTCTTTAGTTCAAACTCATTGCAATTAGAATCGATAACGGGTGGCTATATAGGAGATAATATCCAGGAATTATATGTAACAGGGGTGGATTATAGGAGATAATACCAGGATATTCTATGTAACAGGGTGGCTATATCGGAGCCAGTAACCAGGATATTACTGTACCAGGGCGGCTACATAGGAGAATAATACCCAGGATATTATATGTAACAGGGACTCTATAGGAGACACTAACAAGGATATTAGTGAACAGGGTTGGACTATATAGGGATAGTACCCAGGTATTAATGTAACAGGGTGACTATATCGGAGATAATACCCAGGAATTATTGTAAACAGGGTGGCTATATAGGAGGAGAGTTACCCAGGATATATATGTAACAGGGTTGGTATTATAGGAGAGAAGTACCAGGATATTAATGTAACAGGGTGGTATATTCTATAGGGGAGATACTACCCAGGATATTATAAGTAAACACAGGGTGGTTATATAGGAGATATACTCAGGATATGATATGTAACAGGGTGGCTTGGCTATATAGGAGATACCCAGGATCTGATATGTAACAGGGGTGCTAGATGGAGATATGTACCCAGGATATGATATGTAACAGGGTGGCTACTATAGGAGATAGTACCCAGGAATGATATGTAACAGGGTGGCTATATAGGAGATGTACCAGGATATGATATGTAACAGGGTGGTATATAGGAGATAGTCCCCAGGATGATGATTATGTAACCAGGGGGTGGCTATTATAGAGTAGTACCAAGGATATTATATGTAACAGGGTGGCTATATAGGAGATAGTACCCAGGATAGATATGTACAGGGTGCTATAATAGGAGAATACAGGGGGACGGTAATAAGATGAAGGTATTAAATGAGGGGAATATTCACTCTGTATACACTATAGAGAATGCCTCGTCCTTATAGCAGGGATTAATAATAGAAGGGTATCAATGAGGACTAGTACTCTGTATACACTATCGGACATCCCAGTCCTTATAGCAGGGGACTGTAAATAATATGAAGGGGTATAAATGAGGAATATCACTCTGTATTCCTCATAGAGAATCCTAGTCCTTCTAGAGGGATGTATAATATGAAGGGTTATAAAGGGAGGACTATTCCCCCCCCACGCTGTATCACTATAGAGAGCTAGTCCTTTGTGTATAGGCAGGGACGGTATATATGAAGGATATAATGGGAATATTCACTTGTGACACTATAGAGAAATCCTAGTCCTTTTATAGTAGGGACGGTAATAATATGAAGGTATAAATGAGGATATTCACTCGTAACCATATAGAGAATCCTAGTCTAAGCGACGGGACTGTACTAATATGTAAGGATATAAATGAGACTATTCACTCGTATACCCTATAGAGAATCCTAGTCCTTATAGCAGGGACGTAAATATGAAGGGTTAAATGAGGAATATTCCATTGTATTGCACTATAGAGTCCTTAGTCCTTATAGAGGGACGCGTAATTAATAGAAGGGTATAAATGAAGGAAATATTCACTCTGTATACCACTATAGAGACATCTGTCGTCCTTATAGAAGGGACGGTAATAATATGAAGGTATAAATGAGGAATATTCACTCTGTATACACTATAGAGAATCCTAAGTCCTTATAAGAGGGACGGTAACGAATAATATGAAGGGTATAAATATGAGGAATATCACTCTATACACTATAGGAGAACATAGTCCTTATAGCAGGGACTGTAATAATATGAAGGGTTATAAGATGAGGAATATTCACTCTTGTATACGTATAGAGAATCCTAGTCCTTTATTAGCGGGGAGGGAAGAATATGAAGGGTTAGAACGGAGGAATTTTCACTTATACCTATAGAGAATCCCTAGTCCTTATAGCGGGGCTGTAATAATATTGAGGGTATAAATGAGAAATATTGACTCTATTACACTATAGGAATCCTAGTCACTTTTATATAGCGGGGACTGTAATATATGAAGGGGTAACATGAGGAATTCACTCGATACACTATAGAGACTCCCCGTCTATCGCGGCGGACTGTACTAAATGTGGTAAAAATGAGAATATTCACGATGTAAAAATATAGAGAATCACAGTCCGTAATTAGCAGGGCTGTAATAATATGAAGGTATAAATGAGGAATATTTCACTTCTGTATACACTATAGAGAGAATCCGTCCTATAGCGGGGACTGTGATAATATGAAGGGTATAAATGAGAATAGTCACTCTGTATACACTATAGAGAATCAAGTCCTTATTATAGCGGGACTGTAATAATTGACAGGGTATAAATGCGGAAGATTCACCTTAGACACGATAAGGAATCTTAGTCCTTATTAGCAGGGACTGTATAATTAATATGAAGGGTAGAAATGAGGAATATTCACCTGTCTTACAAATAAGAGAATCTAGTCCTTATAGCGGGGACTGTAATCTATGAAGGGTATAAATGAGGACTATCCCCTCGTATTCACTTAGCGAATCTAGTTCATTATAGCAGGTGACTGTATAATATGAAGGGTATAAAGAGGAATATTCACTCTGTATACGCTATAGGATTCCTAGTCCTATAGAGGGGACTGTATAATATGAAGGGTATAAATGAGGAATAGTCACTCTGTATACCACTATAGAGATTCCTAGTCCTTATAGCAGGGATGTAATCATAGAAGGGTATTAAATGAGGAGTATTCACTATTGTATACACATTAGAGATCATAGTCCTTATAGGCAGGGATGTAATAATATGAAGGGTATAAATGAGGGAATATTCACTCTGTATAAGTATAGAGATTCATAGTCCTTATAGCGGGACTGTAAAAATAGAAGGATATAACATGAAGGGAATATTCACTTGTATACGCTATAGAGAATCCTCGTTCTTATAGCTGGGACTGTAATAATATGAGGGGATCAATTGAGGATATTCACTCTGTATACAACTATAGGATATCCTGAGTCCTTATAGCGGGGCTGTAATATATGAAGGGTTATAAATGAGGGATATTCACTAGTTTTACTATGAGACTCTATCTATAGCGGGGACTGTATAATATGCACGGGTCTAAATGACGGAGGGAATTTCACTAGTATAACACTATAGAGCATCCAGTCCTATGCGGGGACTGTGAATAATATGAAGGGTATATATAAATGAGTGGAATATTCACTCTGTATTCACTATAGAGAATCCTAGTCTGATAGCAGGGACTGTAATAATATGAAGGTATAAATGAGGGCATATTCACTCTGATTTTCCACTATAGAGAGATCCTAGTCTATAGCGGGGACCGGTAATAATAGAAGGGGGGATAAATGAGGAATATTCACTCTGTATACACGATAGGAGATCCCAGCCCTTTTATAGCGGGACGGTAATAATATGAGGGTATATTATTATAATTGAGGAATATTACTCTGTACACGATATAGAGATCCTAGTCCTATAGCGGGGGGACGTGTATAATATGATGGGTATAAATGAGGAATATTCACTCTGTATTCACTATAGAAATCCTCCTAGCCCTCCTTATTTATAGCGGACTGTAATAATATGAAGGGTATAAATGAGGAATATCACTCTGTACACACTATAGAGAATCCCAGCCTTTATAGCGGGGGATGTAATAATATGAAGGGGATATAAATGAGGAATATTAACTCTGTACACACTATAGAGAATCCCAGCCCTTTATAGCAAGGGGGGACTGTTTGTTGCTTAATATATGAGGGGATAAATGAGGAATATTCACTCTGTATAAAACGATAGAGGCACCAGTCCTTATAGCGGGGGGACTGTATAACTATGAGGTATAAAGGGGATATTCATCTGTATTCACTCTAGGAAATCCTAGTCCTTATAAGCAGGGACTGTTGTAATAATAAGAAGGGTATAAATGGGAATATTAACTCGGGTATATACGCTATTAGAGAACCTAGTCCTTATAGCGGGGACGACCTGTCATAATATGAGGTATAAATGAGGGAATATTCACTCTGTACACACTATAGAGAAATCCCAGGCCCGTGATAGCGGGGACTGTAATAAGATGAAGGGTTATAATATATATAAATGATGAATATTTCACTCTGTACACACTATAGAGAATCCCAGACCTTAAGCGGGGACTTGTAATTTATGTAATAATAGGAAGGGTATAAATGAGGAATATTCATATGTTAACATATCGAGAATTCCAGCCCTTATAGGCGGGGACGTATAATATGAAGGTTATAAAGAGGCTATTCATCTGTATTCACTATAGAGGAATCCAGTCCTTATAAGAGGGACTGTAATAATATGACGGGGTGTATAAGAATGAGGAATAGTCACTCTGTATACACTATAGAGATCCCTAGGCCATTAAGCGGGGACGTACTTAATATTGAAGGGTTATAACATGAGGAATATTCACTCTGTATATCTACTATAGAAGATCCTAGTCCTTATGCGGGGACTGTAATAATATGAGGGTTTATATAAATGAGGAATATCACTCTTGTATTCACTATGAGAGGAATCTAGTCCTTATAGCAGGACTTAATAATATAATGCGATAATGAGGAATATTCACTCTGTTTCACTATAGAGAATCTAGTCCTTATCGGGGACTGTACTAATATGAAGGTATATAAATAAATGAGGAATATTCACTCTGTATACACGATAGAGAATCCCAGCCCTTATAGCGGGGACTTAAGAATAATATGAAAGGTTTTAAATGAGGCAACTATTCACTTGTAACGCTATAGAAAGCATAGTCCTATAGCGGGGACTGTACTAATATGGATGGTATTAAATGAGGAACTATTCCTCTGTATTCATATAGAGAATCCTCGCACGCCTTTTTATGCGGGGACTTAATATATGACGGGTATAATGCGGGAATATTCACTCTGTACACCACTATAGGAGAATCCCAGCCCTTATAGCGGGGACCTGTAATAATATGAGGGTATAAATGAGGAATCTTCACCTGTACACACTATAGAGAATCCCAAGCCGCTTATAGCGGGGACTGTAAAATATGAAGGGTATAAAGAGGAATATTCCCTCTGTATACGCTATAGGATACTCCTAGTCCTTATAGCAGGGCCTGTAATAATACGAGGGTTATAAATGAGGAATATTCACTCTGGATAAGCCTATAGAGAATCCTAGTCCTCTATTGCGGGGACGGTAAATAATATGAAGGGTTTATAAATGAGGATATCACCTGTACCCCACTATAGAGAATCCCATTGACTGAGCCTTATAGCGGGGGGAATGTAATAATATGAAGGTTATAAATGAGGAATATTCAATTGTACACAATAAGCGAATCCCAGACCCGTATAGCGGGGGGAATGTAATAAATATGAAGGGTATACAATGCGAGGAGGATATCACTTGTACCACTATAGAGAATCCCAGCCCTATCGCGGGGACCTGTAGAATAGGGAAGGTATAAATGAGGAAATATTTCACTCTGTATTCACTATAGAGAACCCAAGTATATAGCAGAGGCCTGTAATAATAGGAAGGGTATAAATGAGGATAGTCACTCTGTATACACTATATGGAATCCTCCGTCCTTATAGCTGGGGGGACTGTAGTAATCTGACAGGTATAAATGGGAATAGTCCATCTGTTACACTATTAGAGAATCCTCTAGTCTTATAGCGGGGAACTTGATTAATATGAAAGGTATAAATGAGGAAGAGTTCACTCTGAAATTCCTATTCCTTATAGCAGGGACTGTAATAAATTTTAGAAGGGTTATAAATGAGGGAATATTCCCCTCTGTACACTATAGAGAATCCTAGTCCTTATAGCTGGGGAATGTAATACTATGAAGGGTATAAATGCGGAATATTTCACTCTGTATACACTATAGTAGAATCCTAGGGCCTTATAGCAGGGAGTATAATATGAAGGGTTATAAAATGAGGGATCTTCACTTGTATACACTATAGAGACTCTAGTCCTTTTATAGCAGGGACTGTAATAATATGAAGGGATTAAATGAGGAAGATTCACTCTGTATACACTATAGAGAATCTAGTCCTTAGCGCAGGGACTGTACTTATGAAGGGTATAAAATGAGGGAATATTCACTCTGTATTACACTATAGAGAATCCTCGTCCTTCTAGCAGGGACTGTAATAATATGAGGGTTAAAATGAGGGAATTATCACTCTGATAACTATAGAGAATCCTAGTCCTTTATAGCAGGGACTGACAATATGAAAGGGTATAAATGAGGGATATTCACTTGTAACATATAGCGGAATCCTAGTACTTATAGCGGGGACTGAAATAAGATGAAGGGTATACATGAGGATAGTCACTCTGTATACACTTATAGAGAATTCCTTAGTCTTATAGCAGGGACCGTAATAATATGAAGGGTATAAATGAGGGATATTCACTCTGTATACTATTAGAGAATTTCAGTCCTTTATAGCGGGGACCTGTAATCATACGAAAGGGTGGAGTATAAATGAGGAAATAGTCACTCTGATAACTATAGAGAATCCTGTCATTTATTAGCGGGGACTCTGTAATAATATGAAGGGATAAATGAGACTATTCCACTCTGATGACAGAGGAATGGTACGGACACAATTAGACAAGACATCAAATAAGCCCCACAGGACCAGATGGAAATACATCCTTGGATGTAAGATTGCTAGTCAGTTTATCTAGATCATGTTATTATTTTTGTCGGATTCACTTTGGTTCTATTATGTGCGCTGGATGGAGATGATGTAATATGAATATTTCAATCAAGAGTGTCATTCCTAGCTGGTAATATAGACCTGTTATTTCGCTACAACTCGGCACACATGTGCAATCACAGGGCCCTGACCTAGGGGGCACAATGTGTACAAATGTCCATTGGCCGACTGACGGCAAGGTAATGGGCACGCGATCAGCGCATTGTGCTGAGGGTTCCATTGGATATTCAATGATGAAAGTCAATTTACCTTATAGAGTGCCAATACACTAAAAGATAGTCATCTGACATGGACATGTGTACACCTAGTGTGATCACAGTTGGGCCCCTAGTAAACACCAAATGGTGGGAGGACCATTTCTAGGACAATATTCTAGTAATCGGCATTGGAATCATGGAGAATTAGACTCTTGTTAGAGAAACATTTTATGCAAGATGCGAGGAAGGGTTTTATCCTGTGCCACAAGATGGACCAATGTAAAAGTCTATAGACAAACAGACATGGACATACAAGCGTTGTTCATGTAGCCCAATCTATCGGGGCTAAAGGGGGGCCTCAGGGATTTGTACGGGGGTCACTCTCAACTTATGACAGAAAACATGCAGAGCATTTAAACAATTCTAGTTATAGGTATTTGGTTTGGTTGACAGACAGATGAGATAAGATGTCCATGACCACTCTATCTATAATCTATTATCCTATCTGTCATCATCTATCTTCATCTATCTATCGTCTATCTATCTATCATCTATCAATAACTATAGTATCTATCTATCTATCTATCTATCTATCGATCTATCATCTATCTATCCCTTATCTTCATCTATCTGTCCTCATCTATCTGTCTACCATTATCTATTATCATCTAATCTATCCTCTATCTGTCGTTCATCTATCGTTATCATATATCGTCTATCTACTATCATCATTCCATCATCTATCTAGGAGCTAGCGAGCGAGCGCGAGCCGGTCGAGCAGCTAGCGGGCGAACGAGGAGTGAGGCGGAAGCAGGCGAGCCGAGGCGAGAAGCGAGGCGAACGAGCGAGCAGCGAGCGAAACGAGGAGCAGCAGGCGCGAGGAGCAGCAAGCGAACAGCGAACGAGAAGCGATCAGCAGCGAGGAGCATGAGCAGCGGAACCGAGAGAGCCGCATCGAGCCAGCGAACGAGCGGGAGCCGCGATCTATCATCTATCTATCTATCAATCTATCTGTCTATATCTACTATCATCTATCTATCACTAGAAATACCATCCATCCAATATTAAAATGCAGACACACTCACAGATTGTGCCAAATCTTTCAACTTTTATTTCATGTGCAACAAACAGTAGGCCGCCGTTTTGTCTTTGTCTCAGCCCTTTGTTCTCAAGCTATGGTTCTGCAAACAACCCACTCATATAACCCTCCCCTAATAGGAACATCTACAAGTGTATGTTAAAACAGATGAACCATTCCACATACAGGTACATTGTATTAACATTCACATGATCCATGGGAAAAATGGTTAATTTAAAAAGTCCCTTTATTTTCTTCTTCTAGAGAATCGATTGCAGTAACCGGGAGAGTTTGGTCTCTAAAATGTCTATCACGTCCTGAACACCAGAACAATCAAGGTGCCAGTCCAATGGTTCCCCTAATCACGGTACAGCCAAGGAAATATATCCCCAAGAGAGATCACATGCGTCGGAGGAGAGATTCCCATCATTACACGGGTGTGAGAGAAATTCAAAACACAAAGGTCCTCAATCCTCCATCAACGACTGGAGACACCACAGAAGAAAACATTTCACATATCAGAATGTGAGCAAAAAATTCTTCTACGGAGCCGTTTGTATATACAGAAGATAAAATAAATTTACCACAAAAAGACAAACTTTCCGTCACACCAGCAAAGCACACAGGGAAAAAAAATCTCTGAAAAATGTATCCTTCAAAGATGATACCAGCAAAGCCTACAAGAGAGGAACCTCTCTCTAGTATAGATTGTATTAAAAGCAGGGGGAAAGGGGGACACCTTTTACTGAAAAAAATGTGGGGAAAAAGTTTTTACCAACCACTCCTTTGTTTCTACCAAATCATCACACTGCGGGAGAAACCTTTTGACTGGATAACAGCATGGTGGGAAAGAATTTTCTTAAAAAACAAATAACTTCCACGACATCAGGGGAAATCGGGAAATCAACATAGGGCGGAGAAACCTTTACTTGTAACAGTATGTGGGGAAAAATGTTTTTAACTAAACAATCCCTGTTTCACACCAAAGAATCCAACAAGAGGGACAAAAAACTTTCATGTACAAGAATGTGGGAAAGCTTCTCTCACAAAGCGGCAACTTCCAAAGGACCAGCGAAATCCACACCAGGAGGAAAAACCCCTTTCATTGTACAGAATGTGGGAGGAACGGAATTCTCTCACAAGGGACACCTTCAAATACCCCAGCAAAATCCACCACGGGAGAAAAAGAAAAACCCTTTTTATTGTACAGAATGGGCGGAAGGATTCTCTCGTAATTTCCACTTCAAATCACAGCGAATCCATCAACAGGAGAGAAAAAACCCTTTTCATGTACAGAATGTGGAAGGAAAGAATTCTATTCACAAGAGACACCTTCGAATACAACCAGCGAATCCACACAGGGGAGAAACCTTGGCATGTACAGAATGTGAAAGAATTCCTGTAAAGAGCAATTCAAATACACCAGAGTGAATCCACCAAGGAGAAAACCTTTTCATTGTACAGATGGGGGAAAGAATCGCTGTCAAGAGCACCTTCAATACACCAGCGAATCCACATGGAGGAAAAACCTTTTCATGTACAGAAATTTGGGATAAGTTCTCTCTAAAATCGACCTTCAAGACACCAGCTCCACACAGGGGAAAAAAACCCTTTCCTGTACAGAATGTGGGAAAAATTCTCTCGCAAGAGCTACCTCAAATAAACCAGACGGACTCCACACAGGGGAAAACCCTTTTCATGTATAGAATGGGGAACGAAATTTCTCGCAAAGGACCTCAAAGACACCAGCGAATCCACACGGAGAAAAACCTTTTCATTGTTACAGAACGTGGGAAAGAATTTTCTCGAAAGAGCTACCTTCAAAACACCAGAGAATCCACACAGGAGTAAAACCCTTTCATGTAACAGATGTGGAGAAGAAGTCTCTCAGAAGAGCACGCTTCCCACAACACCAGCGAATACCAAGGGGAAAAACACTTTTCATGTCCAGAATGTGGGGAAAGAATGTTTCTCTAAAGAGCGTGCTTCAAAAACACCAGCGAATCACACAGGAGAAAAGAAAAACCTTTTCATGTACAGAAGGGTGGGAAAGAAGTTTCTCAGTAGCTGCTTCAAAAAACCAGGAATCCAACACCGAGAACGTAGGAAAAACCCTTTTCAATGTACAGAATGTGGGAAAGAATCTCTCCCAAAGCACCCTTCAAATACACCAGAGAATCCACAAGGGAAAAAAAAAAGAAAACCCCTGTTCTGTACGATGGTTGGGAAAGATTCTCTCACCCGAGCCACCTTCAACAACCCAGCGGAAATCCACCCAGGGGAAAACCCTGTTCATGTAAGAAGAAGTGGGAAAAAATTCTTTGCACGAAGAACCTTAACATACCACCAGCGAATCACACAGGCGACAAACCCTTCATGTACAGCATGGGGAAAGTATTCTCTTCTCATAATTTCCAACTTCAAATACACCAGGAATCCACACAGGGGAAACCCCTTTCAATGCTACAGAATGGGGAAGGAATTCTATCATAATTCCAACTAAAATCACCAGCGAATCCACACAGTGGAATAAACCTTATATTTAAGAATGTGAGAGAATAGTAAAATAATTCTCTAGTTCGTTCTCACACCAAAACATAATATATCAAAAATGGTTTTTAAGGGGGAATGTCGACCCTTTGAAAATAAATTGGCCCAACTGTGTAGTGTTCCAAAAACATTACCTTATCTTCATGTCTTTATGGTTCTTCTGCATTGCTGTTCATCAAATATCAAGGAAAGAGAAGAGTAGGAGCCTGTCTGTGTGTTCACTGGTGCCTGTCCTAATACGGACCCTGGCATGTGCAGGAAGAGCTCTCCTCTCCCACAACCAGACCCTCTGTGATGTACTTTTCGTATGTAGGGCACCCACAACCTTAAACCAACTAGGTTTATAACTTTAAAAACAGCCCATAGTGGCAGACTCATATGCCAATGGCGGACTCTCAGCCAATCACAGATTCGCTGCTGGTCCAGCCCCTATTGCACTTTAGGATATCGGAAAACACAATAGAGGCAGAAAGCCAAGGGGACGAAGGGGGGTAAGTTGATTTGTTTAAAGGGCATGTCCACCCCCCAAAACTCATATTTTTTCCCTCCCAGTAATGGCACCATCATGTGTGTAATAAATCATTACCCCCCATCCCAGCCTCCATATGAGTTTCCTGTAGCCCCCCCCCCAAAAATCCCAAAAAAAACTGCCCATCCAGGAGGTTCAGCAAAGTCCATGAGGCATCAACCTGGCCTCGGGAGAAGTGGCTGAGTACTGCAGCCTTCTCCCCTTCCCTCTCCCTCCCTCTAGGATTCCCCTTCCCCTAGTGTCAAACCGTAATATATTAGGATTCCCCCTGTCCCCCCAGCCCCACCGCTATATTTATATTGTTAGAAGCTCCCCAAACTGTAATTACCTTCCCTCCTTTCCCCCGCCGAAAATTGCACTCCGTGCAGCCGCTTCCGGGATGGCTTGCGCTCAGCGCCGAAATTGCAGTTGTGTTTTGTTGTCAGATTCAATCCATTCGGAGCATTAATGGTATATATCTGCCCTCTTTATAATGTGTACCGGTAGTTAGTTTTACTAATAAAAATAAAATCTGTATATTACTATTTTAAATTAAAGAGGATCCAGGTCATAATCTTTATATGTTTTGTGGTTGTCTGGTTTGAACCTTTCTCAGGGATTTGGGAATACACATTATAGAATATGAAAGGCCACTGTCATCTCCTCAAATATAACTTCAGGTCCATCAATCCATTCATGGAGACACATGGCCAATTAACTCATGTAAAGGGGACAGGCATAATGGCCATTACAGGGGAAAACGTAATCAACCAGCTCAGACTTTACATCTTCCAGGTAATACAAAACAAAACCAAGAGTCTCTCTAAATACTCCACACAGTATATATAATGGATCTACGTAACATTCACCTCAGAACTGTGTCTTCTTATTTAATTACATGCGGATACAGTTTTTTTTGAAAAATAAAGGGAAAAGATTATTAGAAAAGTTTGCCTCAAATCTAAATGATAGAAAAAAACAATCAAGAACCCACATAACCTGAATCACACATTATGCCATATTATGGAATGTACATTGAAAATAGCCAGCAACTATCCCCAAAAGGGGTGCAGAGATGGATTAAGATAAAATTGGGTTCCAGGCAGGGCTGGACCATTTGTCACCGGGTTCTAGTCAGAGTACCAGAAGCAGGGCTCCTGGTGTTTGACTGGGGCCCTAGGCCGCTGTAAGTTGTCTTAATGGATCTAGATCTAAATTGGGACCAATGCACAAGTGCAGTTATAGACAAGCTCTTGTATTTTTAACTGTTTTTGTATTTTTTTTTTTTTTTTAAATTACTTTTTTTTTTGGTAATTTCAAACATGATGTATACTGTAATGATATACAAAATTTCAAATCTCTGTTACATAATGTGTTAATAGATTATTATTTACAAAACAAAAAAAAATGCCGGGTGCAGTTTCTTATTGTCACTGGCGTATTCCTATATAAGTACGGTGTTTGTACTTTTTTAGGGTGGATTCTATTGGGGGCATTTAAATTTTATAATAGTAGGATTAGTCAGTACACTAGTTGTTTGTGGAAAGGAAAAGAGGGGAGGGGTGAGCCTCTAGATTAATTATTTAGTAAATAAGGGTAAGGGGAGATGGGATTTCTAGGTGGATGACTGTAAATAAAAATTAACACTAAAAACATTAACTCGTAATTTTAACTTTTTGTTGGGAGCCGTCTTCTTAAATCTTCCTTTAGCTTAAACAGTTTGTTAGGAGCACATGGGCACTGGAACCCCCACCGGGCATTTGTGATTATTAATATTGAGTTCATTTGGGCTTTCCTTAAAGGGCATGTCCACCCTTATAGTAAATTCCCCCATATAATAGTATATCTTCCCCAAGCCCCAACCGCTATAAATCAAATTTAAGATAAGTGCCAGAGCCTTACTTACCTTCCCTCTTCCTCCGTCGCTCGGACCTTTGCTGCAGGACACTGCAGCAGGGGGCGGGGATCCGGCAGCCGCGTCGTGATTGGAGAGGGCAGCCACTCACGGACATGGGCTGCTGGCTTCTGCAGAATGCCGGGGAGAGAGGGAAGGTAAGTAGAAGGTCGGGGGTCTTCTTCAAATTATTTTTTGTTGGTTGGGGCGGGGAAGATATACTATATCTGGGCAGGGGTTAATGCTAGGGGGAAGGGATGCAAAACGGCGAGGGGAGGGAGGGGGAAGGGCTGCAGTATTGCAGTACGAGCTTCTCCCAGAGGCCCGGTAGGGGGGGGGAGGTAGTAGAGTCCTATATGGACTTGCTATCCTCCTGGTGGCAGTTTTGGGGACTTTGGGGGTGGGACTACAGGAAAACCTATGGCGTGGGCTGTGAGGTAAGGATTTTATTAATACATTGAGGGGCCAAGTTGTGGGGGCGGATTAAGTTTTGGGGGGGACATGCCTTTAATCAAAGATTGTCTGGCTGTCGACTGCTGACACCCATGCCCCTTGGCACCTTTTGTTGAGGTGTGTGAGTTGATACGGTTCAGTTCGCTGTGCTGCCGCCGCACATTCCCTCCCTGGTTCGCTCCGTGTTGGGTGAGAGGAAAGGTTATTGGGCTACTGTTTTTTTTACCATTTTGTATGTGCCCCTGTGCACGTTTAATGTTACCCATCGATACCCTAACCTTTAACTATCCGTTGGGTTTTAAAGTGGCTTAAACCTCTATTTCATACTTAGTCTCATTTATTGAATGCCTAAATTAGTAATGTCAATTCTATATACAACAAATGACTTCATGTAGGCTTATTTTGTTTTTCCCCACTGTCCAGTGACCTGATCTTGACAATTGTCTTGTTATCAATAACATGTTGAGTCCAGGAACCACAACCCATAGTGAAGGAGAGGGGGGTTTTTGATTGATTTGGGGGAAAAGCTCATTCTGAGTTACTAATATGTGTTGTAGGGGGAGGAGCCCAGATTGTTACCTTATGGTGGGGAGGTGATAGGTTGAAAAGGATTGTATCCAATGGTGCCCATGTTGTCAAACCGGGGTTGTTTTGATTTTAGAATTGTGGGAGAGACCATCTCGGAGGTAGGGAGATATTTCTGGGAATGGAGCACCCAGAAGGGAACGTATAGTGGATCTTTCGTAGCAAGAATTGGTGAACTGGATTCCAGTATGGTTTGATAAGCACAGGTCCCACATTATTAATCTAATGGAAAACATCATCTGATGGCACCTCCAGCAAGTGGACGGGCAGATATTTGGAAAGAGTTTGTGCAATCGCGTGGTGTACGGTACTATTGAATAGCATTGGATAAATGTTCTCTTGTATAGAGTGCCGTAGAAGGTGGTTGGCAGAGGACCATAGGTCCACCAAATGTCTTGGATGGGTTTTGTCCCACTTATTTTTCCCATTTGTGGCATGTAGGCCTTGAATTGGAAACTGTCAGTTCCTTGTAGCGCACAATAAATGGAAGAGATGAGGCCCTTGTAGGACGGGGCCAGTGTAGAAGATCCTTTTATAGGACTTCCCGGTGAGGGGAATTTTTTTTTGCGGGAAGGTTTGTTGGAATAAAGGTTTTAGTGGAGTAGACAGAATTGGAAACTTAAAGGAGAGTGGAAATTGGCAAGTGGCATAGCCTCAAAGGAAGTAATCCCCAGTTTAGTGTACATCCCTTATGGTGTGGGCCAGTTGGCTTTTGGTCCTGAAAGCCGGGGCTTGAAAGGGGGGGTTAAATATGAAGGGGAGGTAGGGGTGTGAAGGGCGGCAATGAATCTCATATCTCTAACAAACTTTCCACACTTTATTGTACTTTGCATTGACGTATAGTAAAACTTTGTTTAGTTTTGGGGGTTTTTTCCCAGTTTCTGGTACCCCTTTTACACTTTTTTGATTGATATAAATGGATGTTGTTTGTTTCATCCATTACAGTGGCAAAACGTACCCAATAAAGGTATACACATGCAATACAGATATATATTTAGTTTGTAAATGTCCCTGCTCAAAAATGACATGGTATAAAACAATTGGGACCTGTTCCAAAAAACAAAAAGCTTTTTTTGTTTGTGACATCAAATCGCATAGGGAAAACGTTAAAGATAGGAGACACCAATCAAGATTACACCGCCGGTTTGGATATTACACATGGAGCGTTACAACACCAGGGGACTAAATGTCAATTAGGATTAAAAATGTTTTTTTGAGCAATCGATACGGTTATAGGCACCATTTTTTTTACATATTTTATTACTTGTATTATTTTTTCGAACTGTTCTAAATGAATGATTACTGAAATATATTAATGGTTTAGGATATGTCTCTGGAGTATAATGTTCTAAACAAATTTTAGGATATTTTATCATATTATCACTTTTTATGTACTATATTGTATTTCAGGGCACTAGACGTTAGTTTACTATATATGTATTGTTCCCATTTATGATTGATGGGACAGATGAATTATTTTGTTAGTTACCACACTCGAGGGTCACAGTTAATTCCTTTTTGCTTCACAGTTTCTAAATGCATTGGCACTGTTAATATTATGTGTCTGAAGAAGGTACCCCACGGGTAGCGAAACGTGACATGTATAAATAATACACTGGAGTTGTTGAAGACTGCGCTTATATTTACTAGTTTACTCCAGTCTCTTGAATTGGAAGCATTCTTTGGCCTTTTTCTAGTGTTTCCCTTGTTTTATTGCCAATTGGACATTTTTAATGGGGCTATAAATATGAACGATAATGGGTAAAGCCTGTTGTTCACGGCTTTTCGACCAATCGTAGTGCGACTGAAGAGCCATAGTCGCCCCACTTGGCGGTCGGGGAAGACCAGAAAATTTCGTCTGTGTGATTGGCTCCTTTACTAAAGATGTTTACTACTATGTTTACTACTATGGCCGCAATGTGGGAGTGGGAAGTCAATAGGAATGCAGACACTTCCATCTAGTGGTACGTCATAGGAAATGCAGAACTCTCCTCTAAGTGGGTGAGTCAATAGGAATGCAGAGGAGACGCCTCTCCTCTAGGTGAGTCCATAGGAAACTGCAAATGAGGCACTCTCCCTTAGTGTGAGTCATAGGAACGGCTTCGACATTTAATTAAGTAGAAGTGGTGGAGAGATGGTAAAAAGAAACATTATTACCTCCTTTCTCCACACTGAAAAAGAACCAGGGTGAGACTTAACCGTAGGTCTCATACCTTAGTCTCTTATAACTGCCGCATTACTTACCTAAACTTCTGCCCTTTGGCTGCTCTGGGTGATATCGACATGTTTGGTCCATCAGCAACAAAGCCACTCAAACGTGCGCTCTGCAAGAAGCTTTGTTCTCATTGCAAACATCATAAAGATGGCAAGGGCAAAGAGGGACTCTTTAGTACTTACACAGTTAAAATGTATCCCCCCTTACTGTTAAAATTAATAAGATATATATGTCACTGCGGATGTTCTGTATCCATTAATTATAAAGGTTACCTACAGGACACATACTGAGTTATACAGGGAACTCGGGGTACACTCATGTATTCTAAGGGATAATCGATCCTATGTAAATTATAAGGAATTAGAAGTCACTGAGGAGTTTCTGTGTCCATATAAGGTAAAAGGAAAAAGCTGAGTTTTAATTAAAGGGAAAACTTGGGACCACTCATGTTATTATAAGGGATCAGTATCCATTACTGAAGTATTAAGGATATTAGGAAGTCAATGAGGAGTTCGTCTCCATATAAAAAAAGGGTCAAGGACACAGAGTGAGTTATACAGGGAATCGGGTACCATCATGGATTATAAGGATAATGTATCCCATACTGTAAATTATAAGGATATTAGAAGTCTCATGAGGAGTTCTGTGTCCATATAAAGGTACAATGACCACAGACCTGAGTTATACAGGGAACTCTTGGGTACCACTCCTGTATGATTAAGGGATAAGTGATCACTCCCTGACATTATAAGGGATAGTAGAAGTCACTGAGAAGTTCTGTATCCATATAACGTTTTAAATGACAACAGACTGAGTTATACAGGGAACTTGACCGGTTACCCTCATGTATTATCAAGGGAAAATGTATCCCCTATCTGTAAATTATAGGATTTTAGAAGTCACTGAGGAGTCGTTCGTGTCTATATAAAGGTAACAAGGACACAGACTGAGTTATTAGGGAACTGGGTAACTCATGTATTATAAGGGATTAATGTATCCCCTACTGTAAATTATAAGGATATTAGAAGTCACTGAGGGTTCTGTGTCAATATAAAGGTACAAGGACACAGCTGAGTTAGTTACAGCGGAACTTGGGTTACCCATATGCTTATACAGGGATAGAGTATCTCCTAATGCTAAAATTATAAGGGTTTATTAGAAGGTCACTGAGGAGTTCTGTGTTCTAATAAAGGTACTAGGGGACACCCAGACTGGTTCTACAGGAATCGGGTGCCACTCATGTATATTAAGGGATAATGTATCCCTACTGTAATGATAAAGGATACTTCGAAGTCACTGAGGAGTAGCTGTTGGTATATATAAAGGTACAAGGGAACAGACCTGAGTTATAAGGGAAAACTCTGGGGTACACTCATGTATTATAAGGGATAAGTTATCCCCTACTGGAAATATTTAAGATATGATAGTACTGAGGAGTTCTGTATCCATAAAAGGTACAATGACACAGATGAAGCATACAGGGAACTCTGGGTACCACTCAGTATTAAAGGGATTAATGTATCCCCTACTGTAAAATATAAGGATATTAGACGTCAGCTGAGGAGTTCGTGTCCATATAAGGTACACGGACACAGGACTGTGTTATAAAGGGAAAACTCTGGGGTACCCACTCATGTAGTTATTTAAGGGAGAATGTAGCCCTTACGTAATTATATTAAGATCTTATATGTCACTGAGGAGTTCTGTGGTCCATTCTAAAGGTTACAAGGACACAAGAAGTGTTAACAGGAATTGGGTACCACTCATGTATTATAAGGGATAAGTATCTCCTACTGTAAATATAAGGATATCGAAGTCACTGAGGAGTTCTGTGTCTATTATAAAAGGGTTTACAAGGACACAGACCTGAGGTTTATGACAGGGAACTCTGTGGTACCACTCATGTATTAGAAGGGATAATGTATCCAACTGGTAAATTATTAAGCTATTAGAAGTCACTGAGGAGTGGGTGTCTATATAAGAGATACAAGGCGACACAGACTGAGTTATACAGGAAACTCTGGGTACCCCATGTTTATAAGGGATTAATGTTCCCTACTGAAATTATAAGGAATTTAGAAGTCATGAGGGAGTTCTCGTATCCATAGTAAGGGTAAAAGGATACAAGGACACAGATGAGTTTTATACAGGGACACTCTGGGGGTACACTACATGTAGTTATAAGGGATAATGTATCTCCTACTTAAATTATAAGGATATTAGAATGTCACTGAGGAGTTCTGGGTCTATTAAAGGTACCAAGGGACACAGACTGAGGTATAAGGGAACTATGGGTACCACTCCATGTATGTTAAGGGTGAGGATAATGTGTTCCCCTACGGTAATAACTTATAAGGATGTATAGGTCACTGAGGAAGCAAAAACTCCCAACATTTGGAAAGTCCAAATAGAGAAAAATGTTATAGTATGGCCATGCCCCTTTTGAAAAGCCACACCCACTTTCTTTTTTTAGCTTAACGCCCTATGTAAAGACCACTAATGCTATTTTACATTGTTAAAGCTGAACTACACTAGCTATATTAAAATGGGAAGGTTGATTACGCTAGGTATGAAAACTGGAGGGGCTTCTGACGTACCGGGTAATGAAAGAAGGGGGCTGATAACTGGGTAATGAACTGGAGGGGCCGATTATACTGGGGTAATCGAATGGAGGGCTGCGTACACTGGACTGGGGGGGGGATGGCAATCACAGAGGGCAATTGCTAATGACTGAGGGCATAGCTAATGTACTGAGGGCACAATGGCTCTAAGTATGAGGGGCATTGGCTAAGGAAAAAGGAGGCACGGCCTAATGCAAGAGGGCACTGGATAATGAAAGAGGGCATGGATAATGAATGAGGGCACTGCGGACATGAATTAGAGGCACTGGCTAATGAACAGAGGCCACTGGCCTAATAAAACCTGACGGCACTGGCTAATGAACTGAGGGCACGGCTAATGAACAGAGGGCACTTGGCTACTGACACTGAGGGCAACTCGGGTAATGAAATTAGGCCACTGGCTAATCAATTGACGGCACTGGCTAATGAATGAGGGCAAGGCTAATTGAAAAGAGCCACTGGGTAATACTTTCTGACGGCACTGGCCTAATGAACTGAGGCACTGGCTAATAAACTGAGGGCACAGGCTAATTGAATGAGGGCACCATGGATTATAGAAAAGCGGGCCACTGGTAATTACCTGAAGGCACTGAGCAAATGGGAAAACGGAGGCCACTGGCTAATAAAATGACGGCACTGGAATGAACATGGGGCACTGGCTAATAAACTGAGGGGGCACTTGGGATACTGAAAAGTAGGCCCTGGCTCTTAATAAACTGACGGCACTGGTAATGAACTGAGGGCACTGGCCTAATAAACTGAGGGCACGGCGAATGAAAAAGAGGCACTGGTAATAAATGACGGGCACTGGCTAAGAAATGAGGGCACTGGCTAATGTACTGGTGCCACTGGCTAATGAACTGGAGGGCACTGATAATGAAATGAGGACTGGAAATATAAACTGACGGCACTGGCTAAGATAACTGAGGGGCCACTGGCTAATTACTGAGTGACTGGTACTGAAACTGAGGGCCACTGGTAATGAAAAGAGGGCACTGGTAATAACTGACGGCACTGGCTAATGAAAGAGGGCACTGGCTAATAAAATGAGGGCACTGGCTAATTGAAAAGAGGCCCTGGTAATAAAACGGACGGCACTGGCAATGAACTTGGGGGCATGGCTAATTTACTGAGTGATGGCTAAGAACTGAGGGACTGGTAATGAAATGAGCGGGCAAGGCTCTAAGAACAATGAGGGGGTACCGGCTAATGAACTGAGGACACTGGCTAATGAACTGAGGGCACTGGCTAATGAAATGAGGGCACTGGCTAATGAACAGAGGGCACTGGCTAATGAACAGAGGGCCCTGGCTAATGGACTGAGGGTTTTAATAGGAGCAGTGGAAGGATGTGTCTGAGAGCTGGTAACACTGAGTGAGTTTGGTCATGTCACCCCATACACTGTTCTGCTCTCAGCTCCCAGACTGTCACAGTAATAAACAAGGAATCATTAAAGGACAATTATACTCACCTTCCCTCCTGAACTACCTTAGTGCAACGCTGCTCTGGTAGGCTCCGCCCCCTCCTCCCCGTCGGCGATGAGGCCTCATAGCGCAATGAGAGGAGGGGGCGGAGCCTACCAGAGCAGCGTTTCAGTAAGACTGTGATTTAAGTTACGCAAACCCAGGGGAGAGGACCAAGCGGTTCAGGTCCTCACCCTGGGTAAAAGGTAATGAACTAAGAAGAGGAGCGGAGGGAAGGTGAGTATAATTGTCCTTTAACAGACTGAAGGACTGTCCAGCACAGCAATGTATGGGGGTCTCAGTTACATACACTGACAATGTATGGGGGTCTCAGTTACATACACTGACAGTGTATGGGGGTCTCAGTTACATACACTGACAATGTAAAGACTATCAGTATCTCTCAGATCACATGACCATTGTCCCTTTAAGCTCCTCCCCCTGCATTCCCCTCCAATCGGAGTGAAGTTAGCAGCAGGGGAGGTCCCTGATTGGAAGGCAATGTCTTCCTGTCTGAGTAAAAGAAACTTTATTCATAGCTGACACTGCCGTCCGGGACACAGGTAGAAATCCGTGCATGTTGGGAGGTTATTGGGGCCCATTATAACACTAGTTGGGTCAGGGCCCAGGGTGGTAATAACAATCATTAATGTGAGTATCTGTCTATCTATCAATCTATCTATCTGTCTGTCTATCTATCTGTCTGTCTATCTATCTGTCTGTCTATCTGTCTCTCTATCATCTATCTGTCTATCTATCATCTATCTGTCTATCTATCTGTCTCTCTATCATCTATCTGTCTCTCTATCATCTATCTGTCTATCTATCTGTCTCTCTATCATCTATCTGTCTATCTATCATCTATCTGTCTATCTATCTGTCTCTCTATCATCTATCTGTCTATCTATCTATCCGTCTGTCTGTCTGTCTCTGTCTGTCTGTCTGTCTGTCTGTCTATCTAACTATCTATCTATTCATTCTCTATCTATCTATCTATCTATCTATCTGTCTCTCTATCATCTATCTGTCTATCTATCATCTATCTGTCTATCTATCTATCCATCTATCTATCTATATATCTGTCTATCTATCTATCTATCTATATATCTGTCTATCTATCTATCCATCTATCTATCCATCTATCTATCTATCTATCTATCTATCTATCTATCTAT
>JAACNH010001109.1:0-101057 GCA_019447015.1 Hymenochirus boettgeri | reverse complement strand
AAGGAAGGTGCATGCATGAGTGGCTGGTGGCAGTGGCATAGGGGGGATCAGGGTCTGCCGGTAAGGGGCACTGAGAGAAGGGGGTCCACCTCGCAATGAATATGTCTAAACAACATAAATAAACATCTTATGTGACAGGAGCCAGAATAAATAGGCCTCAGAACTGCCCTAATTCACATCCTAACATATAGAGGACACAAGCAATCAAGCTACTTAAAATAAAGCTTTGTACACGTAAGATTGTGCAGGCTGTAACGGCCAACAAACTTTCAAAAATCCAGTCAATCTCCTCCTTGTTATGAAATAAATAGGATATCTACTATATAAAGCAGAAATCTAGTATGTATGTATGTATGTATATATGTATGTATGTATATATGTATGTATGTGTATATGAATGTATGTATATATGTATGTATGTGTGTATGTATGTATGTATGTATATATGAATGTATGTATGAATGTATGTATATATATATGTATGTATGTATGTATATATATATGTATGTCTGTATGTGTGTATGTATGTGCTCACTACACAGCCACACCCCTGAATGACTCCACATAACGGTGACGCCCTCTGAAAGGGACAACGCCCATAAAGTCCAGTTTGACCAATAAAAATACTGTACGTCACTTGCAGAGTGTGATTCCCCAATTCCTTAACTCAGATAAAGGGCCTGGGCTCTGTGCGCTGCCCGACTTCAACAACACAGACAGAGTCCACTTCAGTGACACAACAACAGTGTAATGTACGGCTACACAACTCAGAGAGCTGCACACACAGAACAACAGCTTCCATAACAGAGGGAACAAGAAACATTATGGTCCGCCCCCAAACATCATGGCTGTTACAATGGCCACACCCCCAGACATCCCAGGTCTGTTCCCCAATCATACCCACATACATTAACATCCTGTCCACACCCCCAAACATCACAGGCACGCCCCAGGGTCTGCCGGTAAGGGGCACTGAGAGAAGGGGGTCCACCTCGCAGACCCCTCCAGGTGCCCCGGGAGTGGGGCGTACTGGGATGAGGTGCTGGTGGGTAGAGTGGTCCACTGGGAAGGACCGATAGGACCCTTCCCATGCGTGCCCTGGGGAAGGGCATGATGTGGGTGCCATGTCTGCAATGGGTGCTGCCAGTAGGGGGCATAGGGGCGCCTGCGCGGGGAGGGTGTACTATGAAGTTACCCATGCTGGTAGCGTGGAGTCCGCCAGTGAAAGGGGGCATGGGGCCTACTATGATGGCTGCTCCCCCCACGCTCCCTCCTGGCAGCCCTTATTGCACAAGTTGCAACTACATCATGCCCCACCGGCAGGGACATGATGTAAGAGTGATTAATGCATTGGTGGCTGGTGGCTGGGTCTTGGGGGGAGCGGGTTTGCCCGTAAGGGGCGCTGGCACCCAGTCCCAGTGTGGAGTCCTCACTGCCAGCATGGGTACCATTTACTGGTGGCAGGGAGGAGTGATATCTACCGGGATGGAGTTCTGGGAGGAGGTGCCGTGCTCTACCCAGTGCTCCCTCTTATTTGCCCCATGAACCCCCCCTCCTGGCAGTTAGAACCTGCCCCCCATGCACCCTCATTGCACGAGTCGCACCTACATCTCGCCTCCCCCTGGCAGGGGCATGATGTAAGGCTGATGCATACATCAGTGCCTGGTGCGAGTGGCATAGGGGGAGCGGGGTCTGCTAATAAGGTCATCATCACCGGCAACCACCATTGCAGACATGGCAACATCAAACCCCTCACAGTGGGGCCACTGGGACTGGGTGGCCCTCCCAGTGGCTCCCATTGACCCCTTGCCCCTCCTGGCAGACTCCACATTTCCAGGAGGTGCATCTCCACCCAGAAACCCATCCCTGCCAGCAGTGGCACCTCCTCTCTCTTAGAACCCTTTCTCAGTGGAGCCAACACCCCTATGCCTCCCTCTTGGCAGCTGGCACACCCACATCTCGCCCCACCGGCAGGGTTCTGATGTTGCATCAGGGCCCATAAGTCTGTAGCTACGCCACTGTGCAGATGAATAAACTCAGGAGAGACCTGTATGGATTTCTACATTGATTCCATTGTAGCAGATGTCTACTTTCCACCAGTAGATGGAGCTCTTGCACTTTAAAGGCTTTTCTGCATGTTCGCTCCGGAATATGTGTAACGCTATGGGGCCGATTCACCTAGAGACACTGGGCAAATATATGGAGTTCGCTACTGGCTAGCGTGACTTTAACTCCATATTAGCGTTGGATGCGTGAGTTACGTAAAATTCGCCCGCACATCCGACGCTCATGATTTAATATTGTGTCAGCTAATTGTTGGCGTTAAAATCCCGCAGTGAGTAAATCCCTTTTCGGGGTTTACCCACATTAACAAACGTGATATTGAATCGCGATCAGGACATTTACCCAGAGCGATTGCGGCTCTGGGTAAATGATCCACTAGGACTTTAATGGGAAAGTTATTTGGGGGGGGTTACAAAGGACCTGAAACGCTATATTATTAATGTTATATACTAACGGATATACTAATGGAAGGCTGTCAATATGCACGGACGCTGGACGCATTTACACGAGCGCCGCGCCACGGGGATTGCTAGTAATATATAATTAAGGGACCAGTATAGTGCCAGCAAATGTTTTGGCGTACTGGGATGAGGTGCTGGTGGGTAGAGTGGTCCAATGGGAAGGACCGATAGGACCCTTCCCATGCGTGCCCTGGGGAAGGGCATGATGTGGGTGCCATGTCTGCAATGGGTGCTGCCAGTAGGGGGCATAGGGGCGCCTGCGCGGGGAGGGTGTACTATGAAGTTACCCATGCTGGTAGCGTGGAGTCCGCCAGTGAAAGGGGGCATGGGGCCTACTATGATGGCTGCTCCCCCCACGCTCCCTCCTGGCAGCCCTTATTGCACAAGTTGCAACTACATCATGCCCCACCGGCAGGGACATGATGTAAGAGTGATTAATGCATTGGTGGGTGGTGGGTGGGTCTTGGGGGGAGCGGGTTTGCCCGTAAGGGGCGCTGGCACCCAGTCCCAGTGTGGAGTCCACACTGCCAGCATGGGTACCATTTACTGGTGGCAGGGAGGAGTGATATCTACCGGGATGGAGTTCTGGGAGGAGGTGCCCCGCTCTACCCAGCGCCCCCTCTTATTTGCCCCATGAACCCCCCCCTCCTGGCAGCTAGAACCTGCCCCCCCATGCACCCTCACTGCACGAGTCGCACCTACATCTCGCCTCACCCTGGCAGGGGCATGATGTAAGGTTGATGCATACATCAGTGGCTGGTGCGAGTGGCATAGGGGGAGCGGGGTCTGCTGATAAGGTCATCATCACCGGCAACCACCATTGCAGACATGGCATCAACATCAAACGACTCACAGTGGGGACACTGGGACTGGGTGGCCCTCCCAGTGGCTTCCATTGACCCCTTGCCCCTCCTGGCAGACTCCATGTTTCCAGGAGGTGCATCTCCTCCCAGAAACCCATCCCTGCCAGCAGTGGCACCTCCTCTCTCTTAGAACCCTTTCTCAGTGGAGCCAACACCCCTATGCCTCCCTCCTGGCAGCTGGCACACCCACATCTCACCCCACCGGCAGGGTTCTGATGTAAGGATGGCACATTCATTGGCCCTTGAGGAGGAGGTGGCCTCCTTTTCTCAAGACTGTAAGCTCACTTGGGCAGGGCCCTCTTTCCAATTTCAGGTAGTTTTTACCTTCCTCTCCCAGGTATCCCACCCCTCCCGCATCTCACAGGAGTCTCCCGCATTCTGGGCTGGTCTTCCGTGAGACCAACCAAAAACTCCCCAGTGGAGAGGATTCTCTAATCTCCCCGAGACCAACCAAAAACTCCCCAGTGGAGAGGATTCTCTAATCTCCCCGTCACAACCCCTTTTGGACACCATGCCTCCAGAACGCCCCCGCCATGCCCCTAAACCCGAGTCCCTCCTACCCCAAAGCCATTATCTCTGTCATGCCCCTTTGCCACGCCCCCTCGCCACGCCTGGAAGCCTCAAATGGCAGGGTGGGATGTCTGCTCTCCATAGTGCAGAACAGGCGACTATTACTGGCAAGCAGCCTATCAATATTGTTGGGCTAATCATGTAATGCATGGACCTAATATAGACCTGTGCACACTTGCAATCGAAGGGCCCGATCCATAGCACCATGGTGTACCATGGTCGGCCAATTAATGGTTAATGTATGGGTGGTTGGCGCATACAGCTGTTCAGTTGGAAATCAGCGATGCCTGTGACCGAGCACCGATACACTTACCAATCCTAGGCAGAAACAGCTGTTCACACACCATAGTTCTTCGCGGGCCCCAGGATTGCACGTGTGTGCGAAGCTCAGTTCTAACAATCTTTATCTAGCATGTGTATGTAGCTTTGGATTCAATTAATGGCAGGGTGGGATGTCTGCTCTCCATAGTGCAGAACAGGCGACTATTACTGGCAAGCAGCCTATCAATATTGTTGGGCTAATCATGTAATGCATGGACCTAATATAGACCTGTGCACACTTGCAATCGAAGGGCCCGATCCATAGCACCATGGTGTACCATGGTCGGCCAATTAATGGTTAATGTATGGGTGGTTGGCGCATACAGCTGTTCAGTTGGAAATCAGCGATGCCTGTGACCGAGCACCGATACACTTACCAATCCTAGGCAGAAACAGCTGTTCACACACCATAGTTCTTCGCGGGCCCCAGGATTGCACGTGTGTGCGAAGCTCAGTTCTAACAATCTTTATCTAGCATGTGTATGTAGCTTTGGATTCAATTAAAGTCAATTTACCCAATAAGCCCAATGCTTGTCTATTTCCGCTAATACCCCCTATGTGCAAATTTCACAATGGAAATGTCTCATGGACAAAGATTGTAAAGTTGAGATTCCGGTATGAGCAGAAAATCGTCCCAGATGCTGGGGCGTAGCTACCAGGGGTGGAGGGGATGCGACCGCACCAGGGCCCTTGGCCAAGAAGGGGCCCCATTTTGTCCAGTTGCCGCTAAAGCGATCAGCAGTGAGATGACGATAGTGACGTATGGAGATGGCAGAACTTTCGAAGGTTCGGCCCATTTTCGAACTTCCAAAAAAGTTTGAAAGTTCGAAAGTCTGAAAATGGATCCATTAAAGTCAATCGGGGGTAAATAGTTTGGAAAGTTCGAATGAACTTTTCGAAATATTGCACTGTAAACTTACCGTACAGGCCCCTGGCTGGGACCTGGGAGATGGTCTGGGGAACACGTCCATGCGCGGGGAACAGCATAAAAACCAGATGTAGTGCACACACGCGCTACTTCCGGTTTCCGTGTGCCGAACGTTCGAGGATTTTCGAACGTTCGGCAAAACTCGAACGGCTGCTTCCAAAAATCCCTGCCGAATGCCCAACAACCTGGCCGGACATTCAGGGGTCCCACAGCTCGAACCCCCCCCTGGGTCCTTACAGGGACCTTTGTGGCCCTGACAAGGGCCCTTTGGGGCTTAAGGGGTCCCGCAGCTTGACTCATCTCCCCGGCACTTATAAGTGCCCTTGTGGCCCTATTCTTTTTTGTTAGGATAGGAGGCTCAGATAGGAGCAGGTTTTTAGTTAGGCTCAGATAGGAGCAGGTTTTTAGTTAGGCTCAGATAGGAGCAGGTTTTTAGTTAGGCTCAGATAGGTGCAGGTTTTTAGTTAGGCTCAGACAGGAGCAGGTTGTTAGTTAGGCTCAGATAGGAGCAGGTTTTTAGTTAGGCTCAGATAGGAGCAGGTTTTTAGTTAGGCTCAGATAGGAGCAGGTTTTTAGTTAGGATCAGATAGGAGCAGGTTTTTAGTTAGGCTCAGATAGGAGCAGGTGTATCTGGACTCTGATATCCTACCCTGGTTTAACTATCTACAGTAAAAGGCTGTACTGTGCAGATTTCCTTAACAGTCCTCTATGCTTTCTCCAGCCCTCTTTACGTAGCTGTGTGGGAGGAGAGAAAGTTACCTAGTAACTCAAACGTATTCCACCTGAGACATATCAGATCCGGGCAGAACCCAATGTCCTTCTCTTGTTTCCCATCCAGAGTCTTTCTGCAGGGGATAGATAAGTCTGGACAAGCTGTGTGTGTTTGTAGGAATGTTTGTATTCTGTATGTTCTCTCCCAGAACAGTGTGTTTCCCTTGCACTCTCCTTGCCAGGCGTGTGTTTGCTCTATATCGTGACTTTGCTTTGGGACGGTCTATGCATTGAGGTCTCGCTGCACCTTGCACTCTGGGTGCCTGGGAATTCTCCTGCCCTTTCACTGAGTGTGTTCATTCGAGTGTGTGTGTGTCGTAGTCTTAACATTGCATAATCTCTCTAAAGTGACTGGCAAAAGAAAAGAGAAGTGTAAATAGGCAGAAAAGGTTCTTCCTGTTCAGGAAAGAGAAGCAAGAAAAAGAGACAGACACAGAGAGAATGAAAGCTTGGTCATGTACATGGAGGACTAACGGAGAGCTCTAGTCCTGGGACCTTGAGATCTGAATTAGAGGGTCTGTCAAGGGGGTTGACCCCATGTTGTGTATATTTTTGATGTGGGTTCTACTTAGTGGAAGGGATATTGCCCACTAGAAAGAGACGGTAAAGAAGAGTTCAATGTAAATTGCGTCTTCTTAGACTTGAATGTGTGTGAGCATCATTGTGAAAAAGAGGAGGGCCAGCCTAGAGACAGAAGAAAGAGGAAGCTATACACACTGTCCATTGTGACACAACAGCACTTTGTGTGGTGGGGACAGCATCGACAGAATGGTCAGGTAAGGTGGCGATACTTTGTCTGCTATCAGGTGTCAAGCTTTACCTTCCTTTCCTTATGTTTTGCAATTCTTCTGTCTGTTTCCTCCTTTATACTGTATTGTATCTATTTTTACTTAGTGCTGGACATATTACACAGCGCTTTATGGTTAGTAAACCAGTTATATCAGGCACTGTCCTGAAGAGCTTACACTCTATCTTTACCTTTATCTTAAACACACACATAACATATCAGTATGTCTTTATGGTTGTGAGGGACACCGGAGTTTCGCAGAGAAAACCCACCCAAGCACAAGGAGACCCTATAGGGAGATGTAGCCACAGGATATGAACCCAGGACCTGCTATCGTTTTCTTTCCTCCTCTGTAGTCATATCTAATCTTACATTCTGCAAGGACGTTTATTTTTGTATACAAATTAATTTTATGCAAAGAACCACGCCACGGTTATTCAAACCACGCCACTGTGCGCATTTCTGTCTGTTAGTGCAGGTATTTTATATGCTACATAGTGAGATAGTATTAGAGGTTGGATAAAGACATATATCCATCTAGTCCAACCTTTATACCCTACCCATAATGTCTGTATAACAGTTACATAGTAACATAGTATTGGAGGTTGTATAAAGACATACGTCCATCTAGTCCAACCTTTATACCTTACCCATAATGTCTGTATAACAGTTACATAGTAACATAGTATTGGAGGTTGTATAAAGACATATGTCCATCTAGTCCAACCTTTATACCCTACCCATAATGTCTGTATAACAGTTACATAGTAACATAGTATTGGATGTTAAATAAAGACATACGTCCATCTAGTCCAATTTTTATACCCTACCCAAAATGTCTGTATAACAGTTACATAGTAACATAGTATTAAAGGTTATATAAAGACACACGTCCATCTAGTCCAAACTTTATACCCTACCCATAATGTCTGTATAACAGTTACATAGTAACATAGTATTGGAGGTTGTATAAAGACATACGTCCATCTAGTACAACCTTTATACAATATCCATAATATCTGTCTAATAGATACATATTATTGGAGATGGAATAAAGACATCATCCAATATGTCTAGTCCAACATTTGTAGCCTACTTGGGAATCCTACCTAATAGTTAATCCAGAGGCAGGCAAAAATAAACAGCATGAAAAATATTTCATTTCTGACTTCAAATGCCAATGGAAAGGATCCCTGGATCAACTAGAACTAAACTGATTAATATCTGTTAATTTGCAATAGTTTTAAATTTTAGAAACGTATCTGGCCCATTCTTGGTAGCTTTGTAGCTTTGCTACAGCTAATTCTGTTATGAACTAGAAGGCTTGAGAAAGGGCACAGTTTTGCCGGAAACCTTGCCGTGCTGTGTATCAAGGGGTAAAAATAAAATGTAACACTTTTGCACATGAATCTGGAGGACTCTTCCATTTTTTCGTTTATAAGTGAATATTGGACTTTGTGGCAGAAAAGTCGGGACAGAGGAACTTCAGAAACAGTCAGTGGTTATTTGGATTCACTATTGTTCAATGTACTAGAACTCCCAAATATTTTTTCATTGGTGTAGGCTCACATTTTTAAACCCCAGATTTTTAAACCCTAAATGCATCACCTTATCTCATTTGGCAATCTGTCTAGATCCGCTTGTTTAAATGTTTCAATATTAATGTACTAAAATACAGTAGAAATTGCAAGATAGGAAGATACAATCTCCTGGAAGATAGGCCACTGGGGGACACTTTTCCTATAGATATTTAGTCTGAGAGTTGAATTTCATTTGATGGACCACAAGTTCTCTGCAAATTAATTGTCTCTTTGCTACTGTTTCATCTGTTTTATTTTAATATTCCCAGAATTAGGATGCTCACAATAGCTCTAAATATTCTTCTTCTTCTGTGGTATGGTATAAAACATGGTATAAAGGTATGCAAAGAACATATAACAGTCACAAAATCAAAACAGATTAAATTGTGTAGAAAACTAAAAAATTGTGTAAATGCTATATAGAAAGGGCATAAAACAGTTCACAAAATCAAAACATTAAATTGTGTATCAAACTGAAAAATTGTGTAAATGTTATATAGAAAGGGCATAAAACAGTTTACAAAAAAACATTAAATTGTGTAGCAAACGGAAAAAATGTGTAAATGTTATATAGAAAGGGCATAAAACAGTTCACAAAAAAACATTAAATTGTGTAGCAAACGGAAAAAATGTGTAAATGTTATATAGAAAGGGCATAAAACAGTTCACAAAATCAAAACATTAAATTGTGTAGCAAACGGAAAAATAGTAAATTTTTTGGGTGCACAACATGCAAATAATTAAAGGAAACACAAGGTAGAAATTTTTATACCCACTCAAGGGAATTTTACTAAAAGCGCAATCTTACACTTTTTATAAAGATAGATTAAAAATACTAATTTACGTCTTTCCGAAAGATATTGAAAAAATGTTGTGTCTGTTTTTATGCATTATGTGTTTCCTAATAAATTATTATCCGTACTCACTATCCCGTGTTTAAATCATGTTAATTTTCACATCTCTGTGTGATTTCCGCATTTAAACAATAGCCTATTTTTGCACCTGAGATTGAATATCTTGCATCCCATTGCAGTGTTCTCCCTAGCATCTTTTAGCCGGGTGGCCCACCGGGCTACTTTTCCATAACACCCAGCTGGAAAAAAATTAAACACTTTTGTGATTTACTAAAGAATTTAGATGTAAGTATAATAGGCTTACACCCAACACCAAGGTCAGGCTATGGATGAAGTGAAGCAGTAACTGTTCTAGTTGTGGGGAGGGGTTAATTATGTCCACCAGCTTCTGTATGGATTGGTTTGTGTGATTAATTGATTAACAGAAAGTGGGACCAACACTTGGCCTTTATTTTTTGGGGCTGTAAAGTCATTCCTGGGGGCCCTATGTGAGGCATTCGAGTAAAACCAATCACCTCCTATACCAAGGATGTCCAATCTACAGTCCTTAAAGGGCATCTATACCGAAATATAAGTTATTTTAAATTGACCATAACTGGAAACGATAATTCTTCCCAATCACCACTGTATAATTTTTTTGTTGATCTGACCCCTATTTCTTTAGATATCCAATCAAAAACTGTCAATCAAGTTCTTTGCTCTCAAAAACTATTCTTCTGTGAGTAGTTTTACTGTAGCTGGAATGGTGACAGAGATTTGACAGTTGGAATGCTGTATGCTGTGTGCAGGCTTGACAGTTGGTTTGTGGGGAAAAAGTCAGGTTGGATGGAAGTGGGAGTGGTTAAAAGAGGGAGGGGGGATACTGTTCCTAAACAAAATGTGTGCTGGATTGAAGGCATGCAGCAACGCACGCAAATCAGAGTAAGTGCTACATACATGTATTCAATTATAGATTAAGGTGAGGCAAAGCTATTTTTTCAGTATAGCGTCCCTTTAAGATGTAAAAAATTTCAACTCCCTGCATTCTGCAACCAAGTAATTCTGGGAGTAGTAGTTTTCATACATCTACATGGCCCAAACTTACATACTGAAATATATAATGAGCACTGCAAGGTTGGTCAGTATTTCCATTATAATATGAAGCAGGCTGTATTGGTTTAGATGTAGTTTCAAAGTAGCCCACCCAGCTGGAAAAAAAATTCTGGGGAGAACTCTGCATTGATTTAAGATGTGTGCACTGCAAAAGGTGCAAAAAGTATCCTGTAATATACATTTGCCTCAACTATTCGGGGGATACCTTTTTACTGGTCTACCTTAATTAGAAAACATCTGATTGTTTGCTGACACGCAAGGAGAAAATATCAAAAATATCACAATTGCGTGTTTAGCTAAATTACTGTTTAATTTTTTCCGGTGCTGTCTACACTGCATTTTCTGCTTTGTACAGCTTGTTAGCACTTCTCTATAGTTGCAACTCTGTTGCAGAAATGGTTCTACTTTTTAAAAATAAAAGCCCACTTCTCAGTAGGATTTCATGGAAGTCAATAGGGGTAGGAGTTTGCACAATTGAATTAGGGACAGGGGAAGCAGGAAGTTGCAAGAATCAGTGATGCAAAGTTGATACCGTCATGGGCTAATTGAGATGATAACCATAGCAAGCTTTTAGAACATTGTTTGAAGCTTATTGAAAGGGCATCAATCATTACTAAAAAATTTTTTTATTTTAAACTGACCATTGCTGGAAAGTATAATTCTTCTCATCCACCACTATCATTTTTGTGTTGATCTGTCCCCTATATCCAATCGGAAGCATCTTGTATTCCAGCTGTCAATCAAGTGTCTTATTATCATAAAATATTCTGCTGTGAGCAATTTTGCTGTGGCTAGAAAGGTGACAGAGGTTTGACAGTTGGTATGCTGTGCACAGTGTTGACAGTTGGTAGGTGTGGAATACCCTATCCCAGTGCTGCCTCATAGTCATAGTTATTATCGAGCCAGCTTGCCCTCATAAAAAAGGCAGGTCAGATGGAAGGGGGAGTGGTTAAAAGAGTCAGGGGGGATACTGAGCCTGAGCAAACCAAGTACTGGATTGAAGGCTTGCAGCAGCACACACCTCAGAGTAAAGGTGAACATACACATGCTATTTCCACAGCATGTGTACTGACAGATCACATTGGTATCTGTCGGCACACATGCTGTGGGGAACACACACACTGACCCAACTGATCCCCATAAGCTTTATAGGTATATGTCGGCCGTGCGGCCATACACTGACCAATGGAAATTTTCTGTTGTTCAGAAAAACAACACTGACAGTAACGGGTAAATCCCGTCGTTCCCCAACAGGATTTACCATTATCGTTTCAGCGTATGGCCAACTTAAGTATTAATTACACATATTTATTTATAGACAAACAAGAGAATTCTAGTGCACAACCAAATTGCATATTGGCTATATGTCCATAAGGTTACTGCTTGAAAAGCCATAAAACCTTGGATAAATAAAAGCACTTACAGGGAGATTCAATAAAAGTTCTTATCGTTAAAAATGGTGCTAATTTTGCCCCAACCAATCGGATGTTAGTTTTCAAATGTTAAATAAGATCTGATTGGTTGGGGCAAAATTAGCACCATTTTAAACGATAAGAACTTTTATTGAATAACCCTGTTAGTTCAATAAGTTATCGAACTAATTGCTTTTATTTATCCAAGGTTTATGGCAGGCTCTTTGAAGCAGCAACCTTGTGGAGATATAGCCAATATGCAATTGAATAAAATTCTATTGTTTGTATGTATTCAATTTTAGGTCTCTAGTTGCACTTTAATATGGATGTACAACATCCCTATTTTATATATATTCAGGGAGAGTCAATAAATGTTCTTATCGTTTAAAATGGTGCTAATTTTGCCCCAACCAATCAGATCTTATTTAACATTTGAAAGCTAACATCCGATTGGTTGGGGCAAAATTAGCACCATTTTTAACGATAAGAACTTTAATTGAATCTTCCTGATTGTGTGTTATATTTATTTATAGATTAAGATGAGGAAAAACATTTTTTTTCAGTATAGTTGCCCTTTTTCTGAAAGCTTTTGGTTGCCATCACATTAAGCTGATAAACGTAACACCTTTACATCACTTTGTAATGCTTAATTGTAAAGTGTTACCCTGTAACTATTAGATTGTTGAACGGTGCAGCATATCTAGCTTTTGCAATAAATGGATTCCCGTGTATATCAACAATATTGTTCCCAGATCATTTGATTATTCGAAGATACTTATTAACGTTGAAATGACATGATCAGAGCTGTGCTGGAGGAATGATGGGGCAGAAGTCCAACTCCCAAGCCATCCCACTTCCACTAATAGTGTCTTAGATCCCCCATACCAGTCCTCCAAAGTTCTGATCTATAGTTCAATGGGAAAAAGGCTCTGCAAGAAGTGCATCTTCACATAGGTCAATCTGGGAACAGTGTCGGAGAGTTGAAGGGACCAAACAAAGCATTCAATTGGATGTTTGAAGCTTTCATATTTATTCAGGGTCCAGTCTTCTTAGGCTTCATACACGTGCGACCTGTGACATGATGTGCATGAGCGACCTTATAGGACAACAGTCGTGCCAAGTTTTTGGCCTGCCGGGCAAATTGGTCAATGAGGCCTGACTGAACATCCTTTTTTGTCTGATGAAGCACCAGTACACAGCAGGACTGCCACCCGTAAAGGGCGCTCATACACATTGTGCATTGTGGGTCGGTCTCTGCGATCGCACATAAAGCTTTCGTTGTCTGGTACATTTCATGTTATCTTTACCCTAATACCCAGCTTTTGTCATTAGAATTTCATGATTTGTCGCTTACCTAGTCTATCTTTCCTTTAGACTTGTGTGTGGAGAAAGTATATATAAAATAGACAAGTATTGAGCGTGACATTGATTTATATTTTATAATACACAAAAGTGGTGAATATCCTGTAATTTATATCCTTATTAGATATGTCATTGGTTATAATCAGTGCTTAGCTATGCCATCGGTTATAATCAGTGCTTAGCTTTGTCACCAGTTATAATCAGTGTTTAGCTATGTCATCAGTTATAATCAGTGCTTAGCTATGTCATCAGTTATAATCAGTGTTTAGCTGTCATCAGTTATAATCAGTGCTTAGCTATGTCATCAGTTATAATCTGTGCTTAGCTATGTCATCAGTTATAATCAGTGCTTAGCTACGCCATCGGTTATAATCAGTGTTTAGCTACGCCATCGGTTATAATCAGTGCTTAGCTATGTCATCAGTTATAATTAGTGTTTAGCTACGCCATCTGTTATAATCAGTGCTTAGCTATGTCATCAGTTATAATCAGTGCTTAGCTATGTCATTAGTTATAATCAGTGCTTAGCTATGTCATCAGTTATAATCAGTGCTTAGCTATGCCATCAGTTATAATCAGTGCTTAGCTATGTCATCAATTTCACTTGACTGAAATGTAAATTGTTGGAAATAATGTACCCCTATTCATAATAAAATGTTATTTGAAGTCATCCTTAATTCATTTCTTGGCAGGGGCATAACTACTAGAGGAGTAACTGCAGGGGGTCTTGGGAGCCAAGGGGGCCCCATCTTCTTATTTATCCTATGACAGATATAGCCTTCTCCCATAAAACCACTGTAGATGAAGCACAGATGGGAGCTCCATCATTGTTTTGCTGGGCCCAGTGATTCCTAGTTACGTCACTGTTTCTTGGCTTCTAAAATCCTTATCCAGGGTTCTGTGTTGGGGCCGCTTCTATTTAATCTATTTATTAATGATTTGGAAGTGGGTATTGTCAGCAAGGTTTCTGTGTTTGCTGACGACACAAAACTTTGTTGACCATTAAAAACTTCAGAGGATGTGCAATCGTTACAGGGTGATCTAGATTGATTGTCACATTGGGCTGCTAAGTGGCAGATGAGATTCAATGTTGATAAATGTAAGGTGATGCATTTTGGACTTAAAAATCCTTGTGCTACTTATACTATAAATGGCTCTGTGTTAAGTGAATCCCTGTTGGAAAGGGATCTTGGAGTTTTGGTGGATAACAAACTTAAAGGTAGCAAGCAGTGCCAGGCGGCAACAGCCAGAGCCAGCATTGTATTGTGCCAGGCAATATCTTGCTGGCTTTATTCCCCAAAATACCAAGATCATTTTCCAACAAAGATTCACTTAACACAGACCAGCCCAACGTGACAATCTAGATCCGCCTGCAACAATTACACATCATCTGTTGCTTTTAATGGTTGACAACATTTTGTGTCTTTCGTAAACACAGAGGCCATTTTTTTTTTATCCACAAAGAAAATTTTCACTGAAAATAACTGAAATAACAGTCTCAATGGCCCTATAATTAGAGGTCTTTACTAAAAAATCATTGGATTGGAGGCCTTCTTACTCCTAATAAACCCAGTAGGTGTTTATGTGGGTTACAAGCTCCTCCAAGTAAATGCAACCAAGCAGGGGTGAGCGAGCCCAGAGAAGTGACCCAAGATAACTAGTTAGAACCTTCCATATTGTAGTTACCTTAACATTGTTGGAAGACATTTTATTTTTAGGATCCTTAAAGGGCAACTATAGTGAGAAAATTGTTTTTTTTTAATTTCTTCTAATGTATCCTATAAGTCATCCCATCCACCAGGGTACCTTTAGTTTCTTTAAATTCTTCATAGTCCCCGAGATATAAGCCTTTGAATATGCTGTGATTTGTAGGAGCTGCTACACCTCATCTGTCACTCAAAGGCACACACCCACACAATCCAAAGCTCCCATGCAGTACTGTCACACACTCTCTCACCCACACTATATGTACCATGTGCAACATATAGTCAAATGCTGTAGTGCTAAACACAATCAATAAACCATTAACCCAGCAATATGAACATAACACACTATAAAACAGCCCCTCCCCCCAAAAAAAAATCTTATATACATACAAAACCAGTGACTCAAATGGAACACTAATACAGTATATATAATACAGTAATACAGACTATATACCAAACAAGACACACAGTGCAATCTATGAAATATATAGACTAAAGCAACTGAAATGTAACAGGACAACAAGCAGTGTCACTGTGTTTGTGAAGGTCTCACTACAAGCTGCTGTTACACTGACTCTCTCTTCAGTGATTATGATCTCAGCTAAGCAGGGGGAGAGATATGAACTTTAAGTAAAAAGTAAATAACAATTAGCAAAGTTAGAGAACAGGCAGAGTTCAGTAACTTACTTGTAAAGAATCTCAGCACCACTTGTCCTCCTCTCTCCCCCTCTGCCCCTCCCTTCAGCATATTGCTACTTTATTCCACACTTTGATTGCTTGCAGTCTAGCTCTGGAAGGGAGGGGTCAACAGGACGTCAGCACTTCATTTAAAGTCCTTTCAACTGACAATGCTCGGACTCTGTATACAGCCCGTCACTGCTTGAGGGGGAGTAGACAGAGAGGGGAGGGGGACTACACAGCTTGGTACAAACTTCTGCCAGTGTGAAGAAACGAAGCCACACAGAAACATGAAAGTAAGGCAGCTTATACTAAGTGATCTATACATTGTATACAGACAAAGTTTTTTTTTCACTATAGTTGCCCTTTAAAGGGACACAATACTGAAAAAATGACTTTGCCTCCTCTTAATCTATAATTGAATACATGTAAGTAGCAGATGACTTCAATCCAGCACACATTTTGTTTAGGAGCAGTATCCCCCCTCCCTCTTTTAACCACTCCCACTTCCATCCGACCTGACTTTTTTCCCACAAACCATCCCAGCTACAGTAAAACTACTCACAGAAGAATAGTTTTTGAGAGCAAGTTACTTGATTGACAGCTGAAATATAAGAAGTTTGAGATTGGATATCTAAAGAAATAGGGGGCAGATCAATAAATAAATGATACAGTGGTGGTTGGGAAGAATTACAATTTCCAGTTATGGTCAATTTAAAATAACCCATTTTTCGGTATAGATGCCCTTTAACTAGTGAATAAACCCCCTATGTTCAGAATGTTTGCACTTAACAAATAATATAACACTGTCTTACATTTCTTTTTCTTCTCTGTTATTACCTTTCTTCCTGATTTGTGTCCTCCCCATACATCATTAGTTGCATCTCCTCTATTTTAGGTGGTTTCACAAGAACATCTCAGGACTGGAAGCTGAGAATCGACTGAAAGCTCGGGGGGTGCACGGAAGTTTCCTGGTCCGTCCAAGTAAAAAAAAGCCAGAAGACTTCTCTCTGTCTGTCAGGTCGGTGTGTACCAAACCTAATTATAAAAACACATGAATTGTTATCGGTACCCATTTTCTACATTGTGTGTTCCCTACTTTAGGATATTATATAGGGTCTCTAAGGATGTCAATTTACAATCTTTTACTTCTGGGAACTACATCACTTAGAATTTGCTCTATGATGTCATATTTTTTGTGTTCAGCCATGTTTGTATTAGAGTAAAATTATAGTTTTATAAAATTATAAAAGAAAAAACAGTAAACAGTAAGAGTAAACCTTTTTTGTGACCACAGGCCCCCGAAAGCAATGCCAAGTGCCTAAGTACTGCACATTAAGTCCTGGTATTTACAGGCCCATTCGGAGGTGATTGGTATTAATCATTGTTTGGATGTACTGTATGTCAGAGAGAATTATTAGTTACTGACATATTGTAAAATATGAGAGCTATTTAATTATATTAATAATAATGAATTACTAGTAGTATGTTTTATATATTTGTATATGATACCTCTTGTTTATCTGTTGTATTCAATTAGATCAACTGGACTTGAAATGTAGTTCTTCTGAATTGAGAAAGCCAGTCGGATGACTAGCGAAACGTCTTCAAGAACTACATTTCAAGTCCAGTTGATCTAATTGAATACAACAGATATACCATGACCTGGATGAATGAGAACCTTCACAAGCAGATACCTCTTGTTATTATTAACCGTTATTTAATATAGTAAATCAAAATAATTGTGATACCATTTGGTTGGTAAGAGGTGGGTTTATTTAATTACAGGTAAGTCATTTTTCTTTACATGTGATTTTGTTTGATCGATGATTTTCCGTCTCACATTACCATGTACCCTTTCCGTGGGACTGCAAATCAAGTCATGCAGTTGTTTGGCCTTCAGTGGTATATCTGTAGAAGTTGCTGAGGACATCTTTATAATTCAGGTTTTTTATACTGGCCATGCAAGATGGATTTCTACCCGCAATGTTCTACCGAAGTTTGAACAACCACCTACCTCAATTATTTTGGCAAACGATCTTTGATCACAAATGAATGGGCTACGGTGGGGAAAGTTGCAGGAGTGTTGGGAGATAAAACTGAAGAAAGTTAAGTCTATCTTTTGACATTAGATACAACAATCGGATGTACAATATATCTAATATCTAAGTAGTGTATGGCCAGCATTATTATCATTATGACATTGGTCATAAGGTGTTTATTTGACTCAATTTAATATTTCCTACCTGCTTGATCTTTCTGGGAATATTGTACTAACCTTTCCCTTGCTCCACCCATTATTAGTACCCAAGGAGAGGACATAAACCGTTAAGTCCTCACCCCCTGGGTACTTTACAGATCAGCTGGGCTACATACATGAAGTTTCCCTTGTCATATTCCCCTGCTTTTACTGTCAGAGACAGCCTGCGATCTCGCCAATGAGAAGAAACAGAACTTTTTAGAATGAACCTTCCCATTCATGTATAATAAGGGATAATGTATCCCTTACTGTAAATTATAAGGATATTAGAAGTCACTGAGGAGATCTGTATCCATTTAAAGGTACAAGGATACAGACTGAGTTATACAGGGAACGTGGTACCATTCATGTATTATAAGGGATAATGTATCCCCTACTGTAAATTATAAGGATATTAGAAGTCACTGAGGAGTTGTGTCTATATAAAGGTACAAGGATACAGACTGAGTTATACAGGGAACTGTGGGTACCATTCATGTATTATAAGGGATAATGTATCCCCTACTGTAAATTATAAGGATATTAGAAGTCACTAAGGAGTTCTGTGTCCATATAAAGGTACAAGGACACAGACTGAGCTATACAGGGAACTGTGGGTTCCATTCATGTATTATAAGGGATAATGTATCCCCTACTGTAAATTATAAGGATATTAGAAGTCACTGAGGAGTTCTGTGTCTATATAAAGGTACAAGGACACAGACTGAGTCATACAGGGAACTCTGGGTACCACTCATGTATTAAAAGGATAATGTATCCCTTACTGTAAATTATAAGGATATTAGAAGTCACTGAGGAGTTCTGTGTCTATATAAAGGTACAAGGACACAGACTGAGTCATACAGGGAACTCTGGGTACCACTCATGTATTATAAGGATAATGTATCCCCTACTGTAAATTATAAGGATATTAGAAGTCACTGAGGAGTTGCATTACCGTAAAAGTCCCAGAACTTTGAGGTGACTTTCAATATGCATACAATTTAAAATAGGGGTTATCCTTTACAATCCTGCAGGGCTGCAGATTCCCTCTCCCCCCCAACCCACACACTTTAGAGGCACCCAAATATCCCCCCACTTCAGAGGCACCCTCCTACCCATCAACTTGAGGGGAACCCCATACCCCCTTAATTTGGCAGCATCTACTAACCACCCCCCACACACACACTTAAGCATCTAACTTGCCTACATTAGAGGCATCCCCCTATCAGTGTGGATATTCCCTTTAACTGTAGATAAAGACGTCCCATTTCCTATGACTATTTATATCCCATGTATGCCTTATAACACACGGGGCTGATGCAAAAACAGGTATCTCACCCCTCCCCGATTTTGGGGGAACTCCTGCGACCCACACTTACCTAGAGTCCCCGCCCCTGGAACGTCCCCTTTTTGAGCACCACGCCCCGCAACACCCCTGCTACTCATTAACTCCGCCCCACCTCTTTGATGATGTAGAACACGTCACACCTGCCCGCCACGCCACCTTCTCCCTACCTGCCCAGAAGCCGCATTTGGCAGGGTGGGATGTCTGCAATAATAGGTGCAAACTGTTGCCTGTTATATTAATTTTCAACAACCAATCAGATGATTGGTTACTGGGTTACTGCAGATAGATAATCGCACATGCCAACATTGCACATTTTATCGCATTAGTCACAAAATAGATAAAACCAATGAATTCTTATGGGACTTATGGTATAGCTACATGCAGGCTGCCTCTGTCTTATGCATTTATTGCCACTGCTGCTTATGGAGCCCATCCACCCAGAAAGATTATTGGATGATCAACCAATAACCAAAATTAATAATACTCCAATCAAAAATCTTCTAGCATGCCTAATAACCAAATGTCTTATAGTGTGGCCCTAGCTGTCCTTTTAATTGGGTGCTGCATCTCAATATAAAGCTACCCAAATCCAATTGGTATGGCCATGCAGATACCCGCAGTAGCCAAGGGGCAAAAAACTACTAATAATGGGGAAAAGGCTCCCTAAATAAAGGATCCGAAACATGTCGCAGCAATAAACGTTTTGCAGATTTAACTGCTTGTGAGTCCTCATCCTTCTCTATGGGATATATTATTATACTGGCAGACGGTCCAGTGGATGAGAGACCAACCAAAGATAAGTGTATGGTATTGACTTTGTTACATAGGATGATCTGCTATGTTACCAGGTCTTATTTTATGGCTTCTCCCTGCAGGGTGGGAGATTCAGTAACGCACATCCGTATCCAGAATACCGGCGATTACTATGATCTTTATGGCGGAGAACAGTTTGCGAGTTTGTCTGAATTGGTGGAGTACTACACTGAGCAATCAGAATGTCTGCAGGATACAGATGGCACCCGAATTGAACTGAAATACCCTCTAAATTGCTCTGACCCTACCAATGAACGGTAATAAAAAATAATGTAACCTTATTTTCTATAAGCTCAATTGGTTAAAGGACAACTTTATTGTCTTAGCTCCGCCCCACCTTAGTCTGGGATCTTTCCAATGGGAAAAAGCACTTCTTGCAGAACGTGTCTTCCCATTGGCTAGGCCCTGGGCCAAAAGGGGGTGGAGCAATAATCATTCAGTTGTATGTTTAGGCAATTTCCTAGATTTAGATGGTATACAGGGTTATTTAATAGGTGTATACAACCTTCTAATTCTTTTATTTTGTAGCAACCAATCAGATGTTACCTTTCTGCTAGAGTGATAACATTTGGTTGATGCAGATTCATAGTACATGCAAAGGTGTAAATAATGTTTCAAACAGAACCAGAGTTTTTAAAAACTACAAATCCCAGCATTCCCTTACTGCCTACTACTGTTGTAAAATGTTTGTAGCGTCATGAGGCCCACAGGATGGGCATAATATAAATATAAAGAATTGAACTGACACATTGGCCTCATTTACTAAGAACCGCTTTTGTTACGAACAGGGCTTCCTGAACTTATTCAATACAGCAATAGCGTCCCTTTGTAAATCAAGTTATTTTAGTAAAAATCTAAGACGAGCCTCGCCAAAAAGCTACGCTGTTGCTATTCTAAATAGATTTTATAGTCTTGCTAAGCAAGACCCAATGTGTGATGACTTTGAAATGAATAAATACAGAATTACAAACTCGATCAAGGAAATAACCACTGGTTACAGCACCGAATTAAAACGGTTTGGAGGCCATGATCTGGATTTAATGATATAGCTGATATGGGCAAGGGGAGGTCACTATTGTGCTTCTGTCCATAATTATAACAGGTTTAGCATTCATTGTCTGTAGACAGAGGATAGTGAAAGATTAGAACTCTCCTTCCGTAAATGAATCCACATTCCATTTGTAGGATCAAAAGTTTTCTCGGAGAAAGTAGCAAAGACGGACTCCTTATAAACATCATTTTACTGGCTTTGTATCAGTATATTTCTTTTGTATATCTTTCCCCCCCAATGTTTCTGATTACTGGTAGGCAGTGGGACCTGATAACTGTTCAGATGTTCTTGTTGCATCAACAATGATGACATTTTCCAAATTAGGAACTAAAACAAACTGGCATTATAGAATACATTAACAGGCCTATGTAAGAAGATTTCTTATCGTTAAAAATGGTGCTAATTTTGTCCCAAGCAATCAGATTTTAGCTTTCAAATGGTACATAACATGATTGGTTGGGGCAAAATTAGCACCATTTTTAACAATAAAATTTTTCTTACATTTATTTACTGGCCTGTTAGTTCATAGTGTCCATTTGTTTAGGGGCTTGCTACGTACCCAGAAAATTAGCATGCTGGACTTTAAATTAGTTCTTTAGTTGTGTGGGAAGTTAACTGGGTAAATTTGCTTGAGACTGTTATGTTCTGACATCTTGTTTTGGTTATCATCTCAGTTAGTGGATAAGGTCTCAATGACCATAACTAGGTATTTTCCTTTATGGCGCTGAACATTCATATTACAATTAGTTATCATAAAAATGGCTCAAAGATGCTTACAATTTAAGTACCCTACCACTCATACAGGAAACCAATGACTGGTTACTAATGTAGCCGAGAATGGATTGAGGCCTGGAAACTATTGATTAAAATGATGTATGGCTTGTTACTTTCTATATGACTGCAACCAAGCTTCCAGGCCAGTATGACCAGTTATTATGTCACCAAAGTGACTAATATTAAAAAAACACTGCCTCTCGCATAGAATAAAAATGTTTGAATCTTGTTTCATTCCAAAATCATTCCGAATTTTTTAAAACATTTGAAAATTCAAAAACGAACCCAATAAATGTTAATGGGAGACAGATATTCGGTATCGATTACTGAATATTCCATACCGATTATTGAATATTCCATACCGATTATCAAATATTCGCATATGCGCAATTATCAAATATTCCATACCGATTATTGAATATTCCATACCGATTATCGAATATTCCATACCAATTATCAAATATTCCATATCGATTATCAAATATTCCATACCGATTATTGAATATTCCATAATGAGTATTGAATATTCCATACCAATTATCAAATATTCCATACCGATTATTGAATATTCCATACCGATTATCAAATATTCCATACCAATTATCAATATTCCTATCGATTTCAAATTTCCATACCGATTATTGAATTATTCCATAATGAGTATTGATATTCATACCGATTATTGAATAATCCAATTGAATAATCCAATACAGATTATTCAATATTCATTATTAAATATTCACTTGTATAGAATATTCCATAGCAGGAAGTTCAGCGAAACTTCAAAATGTCAGCTCAAATCAATCAAACCGCGTTCAAAACAACCCAAAACCCATCCTTAGTGGGGAAGTCTCTTGTGACATCACGTCCGTATAAGTAATGAATTTATGGGGTTGTTAGCTGTGTGATGCTAACAAAAATAATACCGTATATACTCGATTATAAGTCGATCCGAGTATAAGTCGAGGTACCTATTTTTACTTGAAAAATTTGTAAAAACTGATTGACTCAGTATAGTTGAGAGTAGAAATGATCACCACTGCTGCCTTCTGATTCTGTGTTGTTTTTAGGCTTTAGTTGCCCTTTAATGACAGCAGAATTCCCATACATGAATCCCATACAGTAATAGCCAAATCCAGTACCAGTAACCTCCAATTCCTTGGCACTCCAAGATGTTTGGAAACTACAACTCCCACAGCTTTATTGCTGGAAGTTTCAGTTTCTAAACATGTGGAGTGGCAAGGTCGGTAAACTTTTAATTAAGCTTACCATCATGGGCGGAGGTGAGATTTTGAATAGGGAAGGCTAAGTAAGCCATGCCCCCTTGACACACCCCTTGACATGCCCCTTTCCACTCCCACCATATATGTAATAATATGAGTAGTGTCAGTGTGGTCGCGTAGCGTGAATTTTTAGCCATGCCCCTTTTCATGCCCCCCACACCCACTTTGCATTTTACACAACATAAAGTCTAGTTTAAAATTTATATTTACACAAAATCTTGGCACACAGAAATGGGCAATGTTCTTGGCCACAGAAATGGGCAATAATATGTTTGGCAGAGAAATGGGCATAATATGCTTGGCACAGAAATGGGCAATAGCTTGGCACAGAGAAATGGGCAATATGCTTGGCACAGAGAATGGGCAATATGCTTGGCACAGAGAAAGGGCAATATGCTTGGCACAGAGAAACGGCACACACACAGTATACATAACTTGGTTTCACAGTTCAGTTTGCCTGCAGACGTGCTGACTCTAAGGAAAGTCTCTAGACATCCCAGGAAGCTCTGGGGCAGGAGGGGGCGGAGCTCTGTGTTCTGATTCCCTCTGTCCCAGGCTCAGGCTCAGTGCAGTAAAGTTTTTGTTGGGAGAAAAAAAACTTTATTTGCACTCACACTACCTGGCCAGCCAGATACAATCCCGGAGCTTAGGAGGGGTGCCGAGACATGGGTAATGTTGGGAGCTAGCTATGGGAGGAGCTACTGACACCAGCGCACCCAAAAACCCCACCACCGCCACCCCCGGAAATATTTAAAGGTACACTAGATTTTCAGCTTTTTTTTTTTTTTGGCTAGATTTCTCTTGGGAAGGCTAAGCCTTATGCAAAATCCGCCTATGTTTACCATCATTTACAATTCTCCTGACCCCCATATAATAAAGGGCCCTCTGACCCCATATAGTAAAGGACTCTCTGACCCCCATATCGTAAGGCACTCTGACCCGCATATAGTAAAGGGCACTCTGATCCCATATAGTAAAGGACTCTCTGACCCCCATATTGTAAAGGGCACTCTGATCCCCATATAGTAAAGGGCACTCTGATCCCCATATAGTAAAGGGCACTCTGATCCCCATATAGTAAAGGGCACTCTGATCCCCATATAGTAAAGGGAACTCTGACCCCATATAGTAAAGGGCACTCTGACCCCATATAGTAAAGGGCACTCTGATCCCATATAATAAAGAGCACTCTGACCCCATATAATAAAGGGCCCTCTGTCCCCCATATAATAAAGGGCACTCTGATCCCATATAGTAAAGGGCACTCTGACCCATAACAGGCATCTGACCCCATATGTAAAGGCACTCTATCCGACCCATTAGTAAAGGGCACTCTGACCCCATATCTAAGGGCACTCTGACCCCATATAGTAAAGGGCCTCTGATCCCTATAGTAAGGGCACTCTGACCCCATATAATAAGGGCACTCTGATCCCATATAGTAAAGGGCACTCTGACCCCCATTAGTAAAGGCACTCAACCCCATATAATAAAGGGCACTCTGATCCCCATATAGTAAAAGGGCACTCGGACCCCATATAATAAAGGGTACTCTGATCCCCATATAGTAAAAGGCACTCTGACCCCATATAATAAATATCCCCATATAGTAAAAGGCACTCTGATCCCATATAGTAAAGGGCACTCTGACCCCATATAGTAAAGGGCACTCTGATCCCCATATAGTAAAAGGGCACTCTGACCCATATAATAAAGGGCACTCGATCCCCATATAGTAAAAGGCACTCTGACCCCATAATAAGGGCACTCTGACCCCCCTATAGTAAAAGGCACTCTGATCCCATATAATAAAGGGCACTCTGACCCATATAGTAAGGGCACTCTGACCCCATATAATAAGGGCACTCTGATCCCCATATAGTAAAGGGCACTCTGACCCCATATAATAAAGGGCACTCTGATCCCCATATAGTAAAAGGCACTCTGATCCCATATAATAAAAGGCTACCTGACCCCATATAGTAAAGGGCACTCTGACCCCATATAATAAGAGCACTCTGACCCATAAATAAAGGGCCCTCTGACCCCATATAGTAAAGGGCACTCTGATCCCATATAGTAAAGGGCACTCTGACCCCATATAGTAAGGGCACTCTGACCCCCTATAATAAGGGCACTCTGACCCCATATAGTAAAGGGCACTCTGACCCATATAGTAAAGGACACTCTGACCCCATATAATAAGGCACTCTGATCCCATAAGTAAAAGGCACTCTGACCCCATATAGTAAAGGGCACTCTGACCCCATATAATAAAGTGCACTCTGATCCCCATATAGTAAAAGGGCACTCTGACCCCCATATAGTAAAGGGCACTCTGACCCCATATAGTAAAATGCACTCTGACCCCATATAGTAAAGGGCACTCTGACCCCCATATAGTAAAGGGCACTCTGACCCATATAATAAAGGCACTCTGACCCCATATAGTAAGGGCACTCTGACCCCATATAGTAAAGGGCACTCTGACCCCATATAGTAAAGGGCACTCTGATCCCATATAATAAATGGCACTCTGACCCCATATAGTAAAGGGCACTCTGATCCCCATATAGTAAAGGGCACTCTGACCCCATATAGTAAAGGGCACTCTGACCCCCATATAATAAAGGGCACTCTGACCCCATATAGTAAAGGGCACTCTGACCCCCATATAGTAAAGGGCACTCTGACCCCCATATAGTAAAGGGCACTCTGATCCCATATAATAAAGGGCACTCTGACCCCCATATAGTAAAATGCACTCTGTCCCATATAATAAAGGGCACTCTGATCCCATATATAAAGGGCACTCTGACCCCCATATAGTAAAGGGCACTCTGACCCCATATAGTAAAGGGAACTCGATCCCCCATATAGTAAAAGGCCACTCTGACCCCTATAATAAAGGACACTCTGACCCCCATATAGTAAAGCACTCTGATCCCATATAATAAAGGGCACTCTGATCCCATATAGTAAAGAGCACTCTGACCCCATATAGTAAAGGGCACCGATCCCATATAGTAAGGGCACTCTGATCCCTACTATAGTAAAGGCAACTTAGCTCTGACCCATATAGTAAAGGGCACTCTGATCCCCATATAGTAAAGGACGACTCTGACCCCCTATAGTAAAGGCACTCTGACCCCATTAGTAAAGGGCACTCTGACCCCATATAGTAAAGGGCACTCTGACCCCATATAGTAAAGGGCACTCTGATCCCCATATAGTAAAAGGGCACTCTGACCCAATATAATAAAGGGCACTCTGATCCCCATATAGTAAAAGGCACTCTGACCCCATATATAAAGGGCACTCTGATCCCCATATGTAAAGGGCACTCTGACCCATATATAAAACACTCTGATCCCATATAGTAAAAGGGCACTCTGACCACCATATAGTAAAGGGCACTCTGATCCCCATATAGTAAAAGGGCACTCTGACCCCATATAATAAAGGGCACTCTGACCCCCATATAGTAAAAGGCACTCTGACCCCATATAATAAAAGGCACTCTGATCCCCATATAGTAAAAGGCACTCTGACCCCATATATAAAAGGCACTCTGATCCCCATATATTAAAAGGGCACTCTGACCACCATATAGTAAAGGGCACTCTGATCCCATATAGTAAAAGGCACTCTGACCCCATATATAAAGGGCACTCTGACCCCCATATAGTAAAAGCACTCTGACCCCATATAATAAAAGGCACTCTGATCCCCATATAGTAAAGGGCACTCTGATCCCCGTATAGTAAAAGGGCACTCTACCCCATATATAAAGGGCACTCTGACCCCCATATAGTAAAAGGCACTCTGATCCATATAATAAGGGCACTCTGATCCCATATGAAAGGCACTCTGACCCCATATAGTAAAGGGCACTCTGATCCCATATAATAAAGGGCCCTCGGACCCCCATATGATAAAGGACTCTGACCCCAATAGTTAAAATGTCACCTGAAGTTGTAGTTTCAAGCTGTCATTTGCATTGAAGTAGCAGCGTTTTTTGCCCCAAACTGAGAAATCCATCAGATTTACAGCATCCGATGAGCAGTGACATTGCTGATGAGTCTAGCAGCAACTACAGGAACAGAGGAAGTATAAAGGCAGATCACCTCCTCTAACTTTCTATGCAGGTTAACACAGTGCCACCTACTGGTTACTATCCGCAATTGCAGAATTTGGATCTAAATTAGGACTTGACCCGATATAAGTCAAGGTTAGGTTTTCAGGCTAATTTTAAAGCCTGAAAAATTCGACTTATTGAGTATATACGGTACAATTCTGCCTGAACGGTTTTGTAAATATTCATGTATAATTGGTCAAATCTCTCAGTTTTGATATGTCTGACATAATATAAAAACAAATTCAATTTACCAGTCATTTTTTGGCCCTCAATTAATAGTTTATTGGTTTAAAGTTTTAGGTCCCACCGAACTTCATACCTTACACGCATGTGTCCTAGTAGATCTAGGGTATAATGTTGCAAAGACTCTGGGTGCCTTGTTTGCTTACACACCAGTAGTGATTAAAGGGTAACTGTGGTCTCAATACAAGTGTCTTTTATTAAAACCTTTAAATGACTCCAGATCTTGCTTCTAGCTGCAATCTTTGCAAACTTCCAGCAGTATAAATGGTGGTGTTTCAGCTTGCACTGTGAGCTATACATCACCAGCACCATTGCTCTGCCCCATGCCTTAGGCACGAGCATGCCCAGTTGTATCCTACTGCTCTTAAATATCTTTAGAAAAGATCATTTTTAAGGGGAGTAGGGCTTCTTACACAGCACATCACGTGACTGGCACGCCCTATCATGTGACTGGCACGCCCTTCCTTGTTTATCCTGACGGTCTGAGTGTAAATTTACAAGACTATATCTAAAGATCCAAGAAGCAAGAGACATCATCCTAGGTTTGTTTGAAGATATAACAGAGTTTTTAAAATAGAATAGAGGACACATGAGACCACACATGGGCGTCTGCAGAAAGTTTTCTAGAGGGGACAGAAATATGGTTGTAGCGCACCACTACAGACAAAGTGGGTGTGGCTTATTGTGTTGGGCGTGATTTGTTGTGAATGAGCAGTGCTTAACCTATATAGGGGTTGCTAGGTGGTGGAATGCTCCTGGCAGAGTGGGGTAGGGAACCTGTGTTGGCAGGAGTAGGACCTTATTTTGGACTACACTTATGGCTTCATCTGAGCCTATTAATACCCTCTTATACAGGGTCAGAATGTTATCCTGCTTTGTTGTTCTCAGGTAAGTATGTTACTAAAGGGATGGTGGACGCTTCTTCAGGCACTTTTGGCATCCTATCCCTAGCCTTCAAACCCCTCATTCCTTCCCCTGGTCCTTCTCAATCTCCAGCCACGCGTGCCAGGACTACCAATTCTTCCCCTGAGAGATCCCCATCTCCAGATAGACCCACGCCAGAGGAAAACACGTTGGACCAAGGCACCTTCCAGCCTAATCCCAGCCGGTTAGGCAGAGGAAGACTATCCCTACCTTCCACCTATATCCAGATCCACTGTCGAGGCCATGCAACCTGAACAGATGCAGCACATCAAGGAGGCAGAGCATTCATACCATTACTCCCAACGTGAATACTCGAGGTAGGGAAACACTGAACCCGGTCTTGCCTCCACACACTGCTAACTGAAGGGGCTGCATCCTTTATCATCTGGCTCTGCCCCCCTAATGGCGAGTGACGCGAGAGGTAGGCAGGACACGCAGGTAAAAAAAAAATAGGGCAGACCCCATGGGACCAGTTACCCAGTAAGACACAATGGTTCTAGCTTTTTAACATTTTTTTAAGCAAAATATATAAAATTAAAAATTTGTGCCAGAACAAAGTCTAGTCCGGTAACAAATTCCAAAGATTTCCTTTAAAGAGCATGTGGAAAATATCCAACACCCCTGCTCATCAACTCATCCTGAATGACAGTTCCCATCAAATCCAGAAATAAAATGCTTTGGCTTTTTAGGGTTGGATTTCACCGACAGCAGAATAACTGTAGAACGACTCCATTGTTTTTTTCCATAATTGTCACCAGCCAATCCTAATGTAGATCGAGTAAATGAATATAACCAGGGTCGGCAGTGTTTTATTGTCACCTTAGTGCTGGGAGATCTTTCCATCTATCGGCACATTATTGTCACCCATCGTTATCATATCAGCCATCTCCAGGCCATGTCGGTTGAGGCTGTGCTATTTTAGGAACAGGAAGAGGTCAGGTTTAGCTTTTTTTATCACCTAGGAGGTTTTTATTTTTCGCTCTAAGGAAAGGAAGTGATACCTAATTAGATTTAAACAGTTGGTTTTAGTCTGAATCCTTCTTTTTCCACTCATGTTATTGATAAATGAACCGTGCCTGAAACAATGATAGGATGTGAACTTTATGTATTTCTGAGCTCCAATGTTCTTCAATAAGGCAATGTGATATTCTCTAGCCGCAGTATGCAAGTGTCATGGGATTTTTTGAACCTGATTGCAGGGGCGTAACTGCAGGGGCGCGATGGAGGTCGGCCCCTGACCCTACCCCTTCATTGTAGGTCCCTGTCTTTTAAAACAGCTGATCGCGTGTATGTTTGAAAACAGCAGCAGATCAGGGAAGTTGTGGGCTTGTGGCGGACCTCTTTTCTGTCCGGGCCTCCCTAGGGTCAGGGGGGGGGGTAGTTAGGCCATTGTGCCTGCTTGGGATACAATCTCCCAGTCTACCCTAGATTGGAGAAACAAATAGCATACCACTCGGTTGACCAAGCAAGTCTCGTGCTACAGTGGACTGTGCCCTGACCCCGCACTACGGCAACTTTCTTCCAATAACACCCCCATCAATCCTGTCCCAAGTGGCACTATATAATAAAGTTTACAAACTATCCTATTTGCCCATCCACTTTCTGTGCTAATTATGTGCAAAAGCCTTAAAGGACAACTAAAGCCTCGAACAACATTGAATTAGAAGGCAGATCTCCTTGATCTAAAAACATTAATCAGTGTCTCACCTCTCATTTTAATATGGTTTTGAGAAATGTAACTTTCTAACATGAGGTTTGTTTTTATTTCCCAGTGTTCCAGTATCGCACTGTGTGGTCACTGACCATTATGTTCTTTACACATGCTCAGTCCTAAGATGCTGCAGGAACTAGTTACAGTTGGTCATGCCCACTAGTAGCCTCTAGCCAATCCTTTACAGGACAGATTAGGCAGGGGACATGTGACTGAATCAGGGGTGTGGCCAGTCACTGTACATACACACAGTTATTTCATCCAGTTCTTCAAGTGGTAACATTTACTTTATTTCTCTATTTACTGTATTACATTTACAGTTTATTGGTGTTTTAAGAGGGGATATGTTCAGAGTGTAAAAATTTGGGTTTAGTTCTCCTTTAATTCCGCAGGCAACATGGCTGATGTCCGACCACTTACCTTTCCTGTTCACCGTAAGTCTATAAAGTCTTTGCCATCACAGTTAGCAGCGAAATCATCTGTGTACAAACCTTTACATTTACAAAATTACACACACTGAAATCAGGTGAAATTAAAGATTTAATAGACTCACAGAACAGGCAAAGTAAGTGTGTACAAAGCTTAAAGGGCAAGTCCACCCTTAAAACAAAAAAACTGGTGACTTGTAAGTTGTCTGCCTGCAATCCCAACATCTATATTAACCACTTATTCATTGATTTGTAACCAATACATAATAAGTTATTTTCCATTCCAAGGTATTTGCCTCCTTCCTCTGCTCAAAGAGCTTTTTATAAGCTTGAGCAAGTGCAGTAGAGGCAGCAGTGAAACGGCAGCCAATCAAACTAGCAATCCAATTTGCAAGAAAAACAATGATCTAAATAAATTGCCAAGTCAAGATAGTGTTAAGTTTAGGCTAGGTTCACATGAACATCTATTATTGGTTTTCTATCGGCAAAATATCTGGAATGCCGGTGAAACAATTATACATTCCATGGAATCTAGCCGTATGAGGTTCATTTTGTACTGGAAACATAACTATTGCCATGGTGGTTACCCTATTAATAGAGATGCTTGTACATTATATATAACAGAAAGCTACATGCCTCCCTGAGTTTGTGTAATACATGTTACCGGTCAACGCACAGGACTGAGCCGTGGTCCACTTGTTGATGGCTCTGAACCCATTGCTAAACCTCTGTATTCAAACACTTATACAAACTTCAGACATAGGGCAGATTGACTATTCAGCAGATACTTACTGAGCAGGGGGCCCAGTTGGCAAATGTGGAGGAACCAGAGTGAGACACACATCAAACTAGGAAAGAATCACATGAACCTCTCTTCAGTAATAAGGTAACAGGCCTGATTTTGTTTCGGACTCTAGACCGTCCATAATCATAGCACAAGAGACAAGCTAACCACCGGAACTTAAATGGCCACGTGGTTTAACCCCCAACGGAAACAACATATACATATACACATATACTGTATACACACATAGTTTCCACCCGTATTGCAAACACCACAAAATGTGTAAAAAGACATAATATCCAAAAAAGCGAAAGCAGCTAAAAATAAAAAAGCCCAACAATTCATAAAATCTGTACAAAGTTACACAATCAATATTATTAATAAAAATACTGATACATTCCTGCAAGGTGAAAACTAACACATATCAATATATGAAAATCATGCAGATTAGATGGGACCATAAATGATCATGATTCACTATAACAATGATTTAGACTAATTATCACCTATATAATAGTCAAGACTCTTACTGTGGTAACTTACGTACTGTATGGCTGTGGCACCTGGAAATGGTCTGGTGAATGTATATTCACCAAACTTCTTTAAACACTTCTTCTCCCCCACGATCGGGCTATTGTGGCTTTCCCTTGCTGCATTCGAGGGTTACAGAACGATACTTTCCTGGGTTACAAAACAATACATTCGAGGGTTACCGAAATCAACCGCTACATTCGAGGGTTACCGAATGATACATCTGAGGGTTACCAAAATCGACTGCTACATTTGAGGGTTACCGAACATACATACAAGGGTTACAAAATCGACTGCTACATTTGAAGGTAACCGAAATCGACTGCTACATTTGAAGGTAACCGAAATCGACTGCTACATTCGAGGGTTACCAAATGATACATTTGAGGGTTACCAAATCACTGCTACATTTGAGGGTTACCGAACAATACATCACAGGGTTACCAAAATCGACTGCTACATTTGAAGGTAACCGAAATCGACTGCTACTTTGAAGTACCGAAATCGACTGCTACATTCGAGGGTTACCGAACGATACATTCGAGGGTTACAAAACGCTACATGGGTTACTGAACAATACATACAAGGTTACCGAAATAAACTGCTACATTCGAAGGTTACCAAAATCGACCACTACATTTGAGGGTTGCCGAGCAATACATTCAAGGGTTTCCAAAATCGACTGCTACATTCGAGTTTTTTTTTTTTTTTTTTTATTTTTTTACCATCTTTTCATGTTAATCGAACAATACATTTGTGGGATATATAGTAAAGGGCACTCTGACCCCCATATAGTAAAGGGCACTCTGATCCCATATAATAAAGGGCACTCTGACCCCCATATAGTAAAATGCACTCTGATCCCATATAATAAAGGGCACTCTGATCCCATATAATAAAGGGCACTCTGACCCCCCATATAGTAAAAGGGCACTCTGACCCCATATAGTAAAGGGAACTCTGATCCCCATATAGTAAAAGGCACTCTGACCCCATATAATAAAACGGGGGGGGGGGGGGTTTTTTTGGGGGGGGGGGGGGGGGGGGGGGGGGGGTGTGTTTTTGTGTTTGGGGGGGGCTTTTGGGGCTCCTTTGTTTTTTTTGGGACACTCTACCCCACAATATAGAAAAGCACTCTTGGGGAAATTTTCCCATATAATAAAGGGCACTCTGATCCCCATATAGTAAAAGGCACTCTGACCCCATATAATAAAGGGCACTCTGACCCCCCATATAGTAAAAGGCACTCTGATCCCATATAATAAAGGGCACTCTGATCCCATATAGTAAAGGGCACTCTGACCCCATATAATAAAGGGCACTCTGATCCCCATATTTTTTGTTTTTTTTCTCATCCACCACTATCATTTTTGTGTTGATCTGTCCCTATATCCAATCGGAAGATCTTGTACTCCGCTGTCAGTCAAGGTGTCTTATTATCATAAATATTCTGCTGTGAGCCAATTGCTGTGGCTAGAAAGGTGAACGAGGTTTGACAGTGGTATATCTGTGCACAGTGTTCGACAGTTGGTAGGTGTGGAATACCCTATCCCATGCTGGCACTCATAGTCATAGTTATTATCGAGCCAGATTGACCTCATCAAAAGGCAGTCAGATGAAGGGGGAGTGGTAAAAGGAGTGCAGGAGGGATACTGAGCTGAGCAACAAGACTGGATTGAAGGCTTGCAGCAGCACACCCTCAGAGTAAAGGTGAACAACACATGATATTCCACAGCAGTGTAAGACAGACTCACATTGGATCTGTCGGCAACACATGCTGTGGGGAAACACCACACTGACCCCCAATCTTTTTTTTTTTTTTTTTTTCCCATAGCCTTATGGTAATGTCGGACGGCGCTACACTGACAATGGAAATTTTTCTGTGTCAGAAAAACAACCTGACAGTAACGGGAATCCCGTCGTTTCCCCAACAGGATTTACCATTCGTTTAAGCGTATGGCCAACGTAGTTAATTACAATATTTATATAGACAAACAAGAGAATTCTAGTGCACAACCCAAAATTGCATATGGCTATATGTCCATAAGGTTCTGCTTGAAAAGCATAAAACCTTGGATAAATAAAAGACATTACAGGGAGATCAATAAAGTTCGTATCGTAAAAATGGTGTAATTTTGCCCCAACCAATCGGGATGTTAGTTTTCAAATGTTAAATAAGATCGATGGTTGGGGCAAAATATTAGCACCATTTTTAATACGATAAGAACTTTTATTGAATAACCCTGTTAGTTCAATAGTTATAGACATAATGCTTTTATTTATCCAAGGTTTTATGGCAGCTCTTTGAAGCAGCAACCTTGTGAGATATAGACCATTGCAATGAATAAATTCTATGTTTGTATGTATTCAATTAGGTCTTAGTTGCACTTTAATATGGATGTACAACATCCATGTTAATATATTCCGGGAGATTCAATAATTTCTTATAGTTTAAAATGGTGCTAATTTTGCCCAACCAATCAAGATCTTATTTAACATTGAAAGCTACATCCGATTGGTTGGGGCAAAAATCTTAGCACATTTTTACACGATAGAACTTTAATTGAATCTTCTGATTGGTGTTATATTTATTTAGATGAAGATGAGGAAAAAACATTTTTTTTTCAGTGATAGTGCCCTTTTTCTGAAAGTCTTTGGTTGCCATCCATTAAGCTGATAAAAGTTTAACACATTTACATATTGGTAATGCTAATTGTTAAATGTTACCGTAACTTTAGATTGTTGAACCGGTTGCAGCCCCCCCCCCCCCCCATGGGCGCCATATCTAAGCTTTTGCAATAAATGGATTCCCGTGTTATATCAACAATATTGTCCCAGATCATTTGATATTCGACGATACTTATTAACGTTGAAATGAGATGATGTCAGAGCTGTGCTGGAGAATGATGGGGCAGAAGTCCAACCTCCAAGCATCCCACCTTCCACTACTAGTGTACTAGAATCCCCCATTACCAGTCCTCCAAAGTTCTGAATCTAAGTTCAATGGAAAGGGAAAAAAAAGGCTCTGCAAGAAGGCATCTTCCATAGGTCCAATCTGGGAACAGGTGTCGGAGAGTGAAGGGACCAAACAACGCATCAATTGGTGTTTTGAAGCTTTCATATTTTATTCAGGGTCCAGTTTCTAGGCTGCATTACACGTGCGACCTGTGACATGGATGTGCATGAGCGACCTTAGGACAACAGTGTGCCAAGTTTTTGGCCTGGGGGCAAATGAGTGCAATGAGGCCTGATGAACATTCCTTTTTGTCTGATGAAGGACCACCAGGACAGCAGGGGACTGCCACCGTATTAAAGGGCGCTATTACAATTGTGCATTGTGGTGTCAGTTGTCTCGCGATCGCACATTAAAGCTTTCGTTGTCCGGACATTTCAGTTATCTGTACCTAATGTTACCCAGCTTTTGTCATTAGAATTCATGATTGTTCGCTTACCTAGTCTATCTCCTTTAGACTTGGGTGGAGAAAGTATATAAAATTAGGACAGTATGAGCGTGACATTGATTATATTTTATAATACACAAAAGTGGGTGAATATCTGTTAATTTATATCCTTAATTAGATATGTCATTGGTTAAATCAGTGCTCTAGCTATGCATCGGTTCTAATCAGGTTAGCTTTGCACCAGTTATAATACAGTACAGTTATATCAGCTATAGTATCATCAGTATAATCAGCTTGCTTCATAGTAACATTTGTGCATCAGTATAAGCAGTGCTTAAGCAGTCATCAGTTATATCTGTTGCTTAGTTGTCATCAGTTATAATCCAGTGTTTAGCATCGCCAATCGGTTATGTAATCAGTGTTTAGCTACGCCATAGGTTATAATCAGTGCTGAGCTATGTGCATCAGTTTATAATTAGTGTTTAGCTAACGCATTTTATAAGCAGTGATTGTATGTTCATTATGTCAGTGCAGTATATCACCCTTAGTTGTATAGTTAAATCAGTGCTTAGCATGTCATCAGTATAATCAGGGCTTAGCTATGACCATCAGTTATAATCAGTGCTTAGCTATGTCATCATTTCACTTGACTGAAATGTAAATTGTTGGGAAAATAGGACCCTATTACATAATACAAATGTATTTGAAGTCATCCTTAATTCATTTCTTGGCAGGGCAATTAACTACTAGAGGAGTAACTGCAGGGGGTCTTGGGAGCCAAGGGGGCCCCATCTTCTTTATGTTACTATGACAGATATAGCCTTCTCCATAAAAACCACTGTAGATGAAAGCACAGAGGAGCTCCATCATTGTTTTTGTGGCCCAGTTGATTCCTAGTTACGTCATGTTTTTGGCTTAATAAATCCTATATCCAGGGTTCTGGTGGGCCGCATTCTATTTAATCTATTTATTAATGATTTGGGAAGTGGGTATTGTCCGCAGGTTTCTGTGTTTGTGACAACACAAAACTGGTTGACATAAAAACTTCAGAGGATGTGCAATCGTTACGGGGTGATCTAGATGATTGTCACTTGGGCTGTAAGTGGCAGATGAAATTACAATGTTGATAAAATGTAATGGTGATGCATTGTTGGACTTAAAAATCATTGTGCTACTATACTATAAATGGCTCGTGTTAAGTGAATCCTAGTTGGAAAGGATCTTGGAGTTTGGTGGATAAACAAACTTAAAGGTAGCAAGCAGTGCAGGCGGAACAGCCAGAGCAGCATGTATGTGCACAGGCAAATCTTGCTGGCTTTATTCCCCAAAATACCAAGGATACCTTTTCCAACAAAGATTCACTTAAACCAGACCAGCCCAAAGTACATCTAGATCCCCCGCACAACAATTACACATCATTGTTGCTTTTAATGGTTGACAAACAATTGTGTCACATTTCGTAAACAAGAAGGCAGTGTTTTTTTTATCCACCAAGAAATTTTCCACTGAAAATAACTGAAATTAAACAGTCTCAAATGGCCCTTAATAATAGAGGTACTTTACTAATAAAATCCTATTGGATTGGGGCCTTCTCTACTCCTAAAAACAAGTAGGGTGTGTTGTGGGGCGTACAAGCTCCTACCCAAGTGATAAATGTCAAACCAAAGCAGGGGGCTGTGAGGAGGCCCAGAGAAAGGGTGACCCAGTAAACTAGTTAGACCTTCCATATTGTAGTTACCTTTAACATTGTTGGAAGACATTTTATTTTTGGATCCTAAAGGGACACCAATACTGAAAAAAAATGACTTTTGCCCTCCTCTTAATCTATAATGTGATACATGTAAGTAGCAGGCTTCAATCCCAGCACCACATTTTGTTGCAGAGACAGTACCCCCCTCCCTCTTTAACCACTCCACTTCCATCCGACCTGACTTTTTTCCCACACAAACCACTCCCAGCCCAGTAAAACTACACAGAAGAATAGTTTGTGAGAGCAAGTTACTTGTGACTAGCTGAACATATAACCGAAGTTTGAGTTGGTTATCTAACAGAATAGGGGGCAGCTCATATAAATAAAATGATGACATGGTGGGGTTGGGAAAGAATTACAATTTCCAGGTTATGGTCCTCATTTAAAATAAACCATTTTTCGATAGATGCCTTTTAATAGTGAATAAACCCCTAGTTCAGAATGTTTGCACTTATAACCAAATAATATAAACACTGTCTTACATTTCTTTTTCTTCTCTGTATTATGACTTCTTTCCAGGATTTTGTCCTCCCACATTTTACATACATTAGTTGCCATTCCTCTATTTTAGGTGGTTTCACGAACATCTCAGGATGGAAGCTGAGAATCGATGGAAGCTCGGGGGTGCCGTGAAGTTTCCTGTCCAGTCCAAGTAAAAAAAAGGCCAGAAGACTTCTTTGTCCTGTCAGGTCGGTGTGTACCAAACCTATTATAAAAACCCACCATGAATTTTATCGGTACCCATTTTATAATGTGTGGTTCCCTACTTTAGGATGATTAATAGGGTTCTCTAAGGATGTCAATTTACAATTCTTTTTACTCTGCGGGAACTTACATCACTTAGAGAATTTGCTCTATATGATGTCATATTTTTTGTGTTCAGCCCATGTTTGTATAGAGTAAATATTTAGTTATAAACTTATAAAAGAAAAAAAACAGTAGAACAGTAAGAGTAAACCTTTTTGTGACCAAGGCCCCCGAAAGCAAGGACTCAGTGCCTAAGTACTGCTACAACATTAAGTCCTGGTATTTTAAAGGCCCATCGGAGGTGATTGTATTAATATGTTTGGAGGTGTACTGTATGTCCAGGAGAGAATTATTAGTTACTGACATATTGTAAAATCGATGAGAGCTATTTTAATTATATAATAATAATTGAATACTAGAGTATGTGTTATTATATTTGTATATGTGAACTCTTGTTTATCGTTGTATTCAATTAGATAACTGGACTGACAATGTAGTTCTTCTGAAGTTGAGAAGCCAGTCGGATGTACTAGCGAAAACGTCTTCAAGATACTACATTTCAAGTCAGTTGATAATCTAATAGAAGAACAAAATTCCATTGAACTGATGAATGAGAAAACCTTCACAAGCAGATACCTCTTGGTTATTATTAACCGTTATTAATCTAGTAAATCAAAAAATTGTGATACCATTGTGGTTGGAAGAGGTGGTCTTTTTTAATGACAGGTAGGAGTCATTTTCTTTACATGTGATTGTTTGATCGATGATTTTCCGTCGCACATTACCATGTACCCTTTCCGTGGGGACTGCCAAATCATGTAGATCATGTGACAGTTGTTTGGCCTTCATGGTAGAATCTGTATGATAGTTGCTGAGGACACCATTCTTATAATTCAGGGTTTCATACTGGCATGCAGATGGATTTCTAACCGGCAATGTTTCTACCGAAGTTTGAAAACCACCTACCCCATCACATATTGGCAACGATCTTGATCAACAAATGAAATGGGCTACGGTTGGGGAAAGTGTGCATGAGTTTGGGGAGATTAAAATGAAGAAAGATTGAAGTCTATCTTTTGACTTAGATACAACAATCGGAGTGTAGCAATATATCTAGAATATCTAAGTAGGTATGGCCCAGCATTAGTCTCATTATGACATGGTATAAAGGTGTTATTGATCATTTAAATTTCACTAACCGCTTGATTTATGGGGAATATTTGACTACCTGTCCTTGCTACCCCATTATAGTACCCAAAGGAGAGGACATTAAACCGTTAAGTACCTCACCCCCTGGGTACTTTAAGATCAGCTGGGCTACATACATGAAGTTTCCCTTGTCATATTCCCCTGCTGTTACTGTCCAGAGGACAGCTATGACGTCTCCCAATGAGAAGAAACAGACACTTTTTAGAATGAACCTTCCCATTGAGTACATTCAAGACTACAGATAGAAAAATTAAGAGGCCCCAGGAGCGAGAGGGAAACTTCATGCATGGAGCAGGGAAGCGGTGAGTATAATTGTCCTATAAGGTTTAGTTTGTGGTATGGGAAGAAACTTCCTATGAAAGTATCTTTGCAGTGTATATAGGGATGCCAGACATCAGTTTTCTGTGTGAAATATTATAATTGTTCGTTGTTAAGTCTAAAGGAGACCCACGGAGGGCAGAAATTTGATTAGTGTACGCTAACAGAGCAGCATGGGTCACTGGAAAGAACATTGATATAAAAATTACAAGATAAGCCAGAGCAAGAAGCCTATATATGATTATTAGGCTGTGATCATTAAAAAGATCTGATACTGTAACATTCCCTTCTGTCAATATCACAACAGGAGTCAAAGTACACAAGTTGCAGGGAAGTGTTTCTGTGATTTAATATTTAGGAAATGGAAAAATAAAAAGGATAATCTTTTTTCCCTACTTTTACCAGCGAGATTGTCTGGCCAAAGAGCCAAATCCAGCGACTGTAAAGATAGAGTAATAACCATCGTCAGTAAAGGGAAATCTATCAGTAGACCAGCTTGGCTTACTGGACATTTGTAGTTTTATTTATGTAGTAAACTGCATCCTGCGCCATTCAGGTTACAGGGCGAGCAGTAAAAGGTGGCGACTTGAAATAAAACTTCTGGATGACAATTACATGGAAGGCATTTGGGCTCATGCAGTATAAGATGGGCAAACTTAAAGTGCGAACTTTAAGTCATAGCAGACAATCAGATGTAGGCTTGTTACTAGTATTCTGCTAGAGTTATTATTATTAGGATTGTATATAGCGTAGCATCTTCTGTAGCCTTTACAATTACATGATATCCATTCAATCAGGGCCTGCCCCAAAGAGCTTAAATCTAAGCACATTTATTTTGACAACATACAATATCCAAAATAGTACGTGTCTTTATGAGTGTGGGGAACAACCGGAGTGACACGGAGGAGGAAACCCACGACAAGCACGGGGAGAAAACAAAACTCCTTGCAGATTTGTGTCCAAGGTGGATTCGAACTCAATGATGCGCAAGGCATCCTTGCGAACCACTGAGCCACAGTGCTGCCCACCCTTTAAAAAAAAACAATAAAAAAAAATAAAATATCTATATATGATAATATATATTATATATATATTAAATATGCGGCACACCCCCAACGGACCACAAGTTAGGATTTCTAAAAAAAAAAAGCAGCTGTCTCTGAACGGCGGAAGTGCAAACGGCTGACCGCAGGCCCCCCACATCGTGATTGGCTGAGAGGGCAGACAGTCAAGGCGGCTGGCCGGATTATGAAGACCAGTTGCAGGAGTGAAGTGTTTGTGTAAAGTAGTGTTGCTCAGCTTAATCTAACTTGGAGGTAGGGAGTGGGAGGAGTGGGCCTTACATACAGACAAAACATTTAAAGGCAACTAAAGCACAGAACAACACCTGAACCACGAGGCAGACACCTGATAGAAAGCCGTATCGTGGTCTTACCTCTCATTTTGATATGGGTGCTGGGGAAATTTACTAAATAATTATGTTTGGCTAGATCACAGGCATCTAAATCACACAGTCATGGTCAACGACCCATTATGTTCTGCCCATGCTCAGTCTTAGCTATTGGCAAGAGAAAATTGTTACAGTTGGTCACACCCATTAATAATCTCTACTCCAATCTTTTACGGACAGATAAAGACAAGAAGCATGTGACTGAGGCAGGAGGGTGGTTGACACTGCACATACACACAGAATTCATACAGTGTTAACAGGCTACATGTTATTTTAATGCAATTTACTGAAGCGTCATATATAGCTTATGGTGTTTTTAGGGGGTGTTTTCAGGATTCTGGAGTTATAAAAAAGGAATGTTAGTTTTCCTTTAAGTAGGGGGGAGGCCAGGCATGGGGGGATATGGAGGTTGGGGGGGGGTTCCTGCGCATGTACAGTCGCCAGGAGGGACAAGGAGAGGGCAGAAACCTTTTCACACAGACGGGCTCTTACTCCTCAATTTCCTGACTTTGGAACAAGGAGCAGGGATGTAGGGTAAGGGTTTTTTAAACTACACAGTGGGGACAGTAGTGGGTTAAATTTTAGTTTGGGGGGTGGACACGTCCTTTAACTCTATAACTAGGACCCCCCAAATATCTGGGCCAGTAACAAGATATTTACCTGGAAGACTGAGATAAATATCTTGTTACTGGAGCTTCAGGGAGAAGAAAAGGGCTGGATTTCTGGGAAGGCCACCTAGGCCGTGGCAGCAGGAAGGAGTAATGTATAGCCCAAGGATCCACTCCTTTCGTGGAAAGCGAGAGAGCAGCAATAACATGCTCAGATGCAAGTTGGGCTAACATTAAGGGAAGGTGAGGCTAAACATAACCGGATCAATCGTTCCTCCCCCATCAAGGTCCAAGATGCAGCCAGGAGTTCTAACTGCATGTTAAACTTCTTTCAGCCATGCCGGTGCCAGGCCTGGTGTCTGGCTTAAGCACGCCTCCATGGTATGTGGGGTGAAAGGTAGTCTTTGATAATATATTAACCTCGTCATGCAGGGAGCTGAAATTTGGAGGAGGGAAGGAACATACCACATCACTTATTTACTATTATTATGTGTTGTATGTTACAGTTGTTACAGTTCGATTAGTGTGTAGTTTAAGAGAGGTTGGTCTGGTGTGAAAGAGTGAGAGTGTAGTTGTAGTCTGCTATAAGCACTGACTGTGCTACCAGACTCTGTTTATAGTCTGGTACCTGGTGTGGTCTAGTGAAATGTAGTGGAGTATGTAATATGTCTGGTGTGAATAAATGTGTGTATTCGTATGTATGTATGCAGTGTGTGTAAAGCAGTGTGGTGTGGAATGCCTGGTGTCAAGTAGTGTATAAAGTGTGCAGTGTAATACTGGATAATGTATACCTTACTGTTAAATTCTAAAGGACATGAGTAGAGGATCTTGCATTAAGTAGACACGACTGTTGACAGGACTCGTACTCAGATAATGATATGTATCTACAATATGATCGAGTCATAGATTACAGGTTTAAAGGTACACAGGTACAGACTGAGTTTATACAGGGAAACTCTGGGTACCACTCATGTTATCTATAATGGATAATGTAGTCACCCTTACTGAAATTATAAGGATATTAGAAAGTCATGAGGAGATCTGTACTTCTAAAAAGGTACAAGGAACAGATGAGAGAACTTATACAGGATAACTGCTGGGTAACCACCTCATGTATAATTAAGGGTAATGTTATCCCATATACTGTAAGATAAAGATATTAGAAAGTTCGCACTGAGGAGATCTGTATCTTAAAGGTACGACACGTACGACTGAGTTTATACCAGGGAACTCGTGGGATACCACTCTGTATATAAGGGTAATGTATCCCTACTGTATAAACGATAAGGACATTAGAAGGTTCACTGAGGAGATCTGTATCCATATAAAGGTTAAAAGGATCACAGATGACGTTATACAGGGAACGTGGTGGTCCCAACATCATGAATACTAAAGGGATAATTGGCATCCCTTAGCTGTAAAATTATAGGATATTAGAGTCAATGAGGAGAATTGGATCAATATATAAGGTACAAGGAACCAGACGTGCGTTATACGGAATCTGGGTACACTTTCATGATAATAAGGGAAATGTATCCCTATATGTCTAAATTATATAGATTATAGAAAGTCAGAGGAACGACTTGTTCCATTTAAAAGGGTAAAGGATACAGACTGAGTCTGATCAGACATGTGGGACAATCATTGGGGTAATCCATCTTAATATAAGGGTAATTATCCAGTCACGAATATGATATAGAGTTCTGGGTGTCCATAATAAAGGACAAGGATTCACAAGGACTGAGTATACAGGGAAACTGTGGGTTCATTCATGTATTATAAGGATAATTATCCCCTACTGTAAACTTAGTCAGGAGATAATAGAGTCACTAGGAGGTCTGGTCCATAAAGATAGCACAGGTGACCCCAAGAAGAGACTAGGAGACGAAGTTCATCACAGGGATACAGGTGTGGGTTCAGAGCCAACTGTGAGACAAGGTATTATAAGATAAGATCGCAACACCTGTAAATATAAGGATATTAGAAGTCACTGAGGAGTTCTGTGTCCTCTATATAAGGTGACAAGGACACCAGACTGGTCATACAGGGGAAACTCTGGGGTCCCATCAAGGGATAACTGTCACTTTAGTAAGGATATCAATGTATTCAGCTGCTACTGGAAAAAGTTACAAGTACTACAGGATGAGTGCTATAGATCAGTCACTGAGGACGTTGCATTAACCGTAAAGTCCAGCACTTTGAGGTGACTTTCAATATGCATACACATTTAAAAAGGGTTATCGTGTACAATCCTGCAGGGTGTCAGATATCCCTCTCCCCCCCCAACCCAACACTTTAGAGCGCACCAAAATATCCCCACACTTCAAGGCACCTCTCTACATCAACTTGAGGGGAACCCTCATAACCCATTAATTTGGCAGCATCTACTAACCACCCCCCACACACACACTTAAGCATTGAAACTTGCCCTACATTAGAGGCAGCCCCTATAAGTGTGGATATTCCCTTTAACTGTTGATAGCTAAGACGTCCATTTTCCTGAGACTATTAAATCCATGTATGGCCTCTTATAACACACGGGGCTGATGCAAAAAAAAACAGGATCTCACCCCTCCCCGATTTTAGGGGAATCCTGCGACCCACACTTAACTAGAAGTCACCGCCCCATGGAACGTCCCCTTTTTGAGCACCACGCAACCGCAACACCCTGTATCATTAACTCCGCCCCACCTCTTTGATGATTGTAAGAACAAAGTCACACCGTTGCCCGCCACGCCACCTTTCCTACCTGCCCAGAAAGCCGGATTTGGCAGGGTGGGAGTCGCAATAATAGGTGCAAACTTTGCCTGTTATATGTAATTTTCAAACAAACACACCAAAATCAGATGATGTGGTTACTGGGTTATTGCAGTAGATAATGCGAACATGCCAACATTGACAAATTTTATGCTTAGTCACAAAATAGATAAAACACATAGAATTCTTATGGGATATGATTAGGTATAGCTACATGCAGGGCTGCCTCTGTCTTATGGCATTATTTGCCATCTGCTTGCTGGAGGCCATCCAACCCAGAAAGATTATTGGATGACAACCAATAACCAAAATTAATAATACTCCAAGTCAAAAATTTTAGCATGGCCTATAACCAAGGTCTTATAGTGTGGCCCCTAGCTGTCTTTTATGGGTGCTGCGAATCTCAATATTGAAAGATACCCAAATCCAAATTGGTCTGGCCAGCAGATACCCGCAGCAGCCAGGGGCAAAAAAAAACGATACTAAGAATCGGGGACAAGGCTCCCTAAAAATGAAAAGGATCAGAACAATGTCGACGAGGCGAATAAAAAGTTTTGCAGATTTAACTGCTTGTGAGTCCTCATCCCGTCTATATGGGATATATTATTATACTGGCAGACGGTCAGTGGATGAGGGAGACACAACCAAAGCACAGTTATGTATGATTTTTACATAGGATATCTGCTATGTTACCAGGTTTTATTTTATGGGCTTTCTCCTGCAGGGGGGGATTCAGAACGACATCGTATCAGAATACGGCGAGATACTATGTATCTTTATGGGGAGAACAGTTTGACGGAGTTTGTCTGATTTGAATTGGTGGAGTACTACCACGACCGCAATCAGAAGCGTTGCAGGATCAGATGGCACCCGAATTGACTGAAAATACCCTCTAAATGCTTCTGACCCTACCAAAACGGTAATACAACCAAAGTAATGTAAACTATTTTACTATAAGCCATTGGGTAAAGGACAACTTTATTGTATTAAGCTCGCCCACCTTAGTCTGGGATCTTTCCAATGGGAAAAAGCACTTCTTGCGAACGTGTCTTCCCATGGCTAGGCCTGGGCCAAAAGGGGGTGGAGCAATAATCATTCAGTTGTATGTTTAGGCAATTTCAGATTAGCTGGTATACAGGGTTATTAATAGGTGTTAAACCTTCTAATCTTTTATTTGTAGCAAACCAATAGATGTTACCTTCTGCTAGAGTGATAACATTTGGTGATGCAGATTCATAGTACATGCAAAGGTGTAAATAATGTTTCAAAACAGAACCAGAGTTTTTAAAAACTACAAATCCCAGCATTCCTTACTGCCTACTACTGTTGTAAAATGTTTGTAGCGTCATGAGGCCCACAGGATGGGCATAATATAAATATAAAGAATTGAACTGACACATTGGCTCATATTACTAAGAACGCTTTGTTACGACAGGGCTTCTGAAACTTATTCAATACAGCAATAGCGTCCCTTGTAAATCAAGTTATTTTAGTTAAAAATCTAAGACGAAGTCTGCCAAAAAGCTACGCTGTTGCTACTTAAATAGATTATTAGTCTTGCTAAAGCAAGACCCAATGTGTGATGACTTTTGAAATGAATAAATACAGGAATTACAAACTCGATCAAGGAAATAACCACTGGTTACAGCACCGAATTAAAACGTTGGAGGCCATGATCTGGAATTAATGATATAGCTGATAGGGCAAGGGGAGGTCACTATTGTGCTTCTGTCCATAATTATAACGGTTTAGCGTTCATTGTCTGTAGACAGAGGATAGTGAAAGATTAGAACTCTCCTTCCGTAAATGAATCCACATTCCATTGTAGGATCAAAAGTTTTCTCGGAGAAAGTAGCAAAGACGGACTCCTCTAAACTCATTTTACTGGCTTTGTATCAGTATATTCTTTTGTATATCTTTCCCCCCAAGTTTTCTGAGGACTGGTAGGCAGTGGGACCTGATAAATGTTCAGATGTTCTTGTTGCATCAAACAATGAGACATTTTCCAAATTAGGAACTTAAAACAAACTGGCATTATAGAATACATTAACAGGCCTATGTAAGAAGATTTTTTATCGTTAAAAAATGGTGCTAATTTTGTCCCAAGCAATCAGATTTTAGCTTTCAAATGGTACATAAAATGATTGGTTGGGGCAAAAATTAGCACCATTTTTAACAATAAAATTTTTCTTACATTATGTACTGGGCCGTGAGTTCATAGTGTCCATTTGTTTAGGGGTTGCTACGTACCCAGAAAATTAGCATGCTGGACTTTAAATTAGTTCTTAGTTGTGTGGGAAGTTAATCTGGGTAAAATTTGCTTGTGAGACTGTTATGTTCTGACATCTTGTTTTGGTTATCATCTCAGTTAGTGGATAACGGTTCTCAATGACCATAACTAGGTATTTTCCTTTATGGCGCTGCACTTCATATTACAATTAGTTATCATAAAAATGGCTCAAAGGATGCTTACAATTTAAGTACCTACCACTCATACAGGAAACCAATGACTGGTTAATAATGTAGCCGAGAATGGATTGAGGGCCTGGAAACTATTGATTAAAATGATGTATGGCTTGTTACCTTCTATATGACTGCAACCAAGCTTCCAGGCCAGTATGACCAGTTATTATGTCACCAAAGTGACTAATATTAAAAAAAACATGCCTCTCGCATAGAATAAAAATGTTTGAATATTGTTCATTCCAAAAAATCATTCCGAATTTTTTAAAACATTTGAAAATTCAAAAAACGAACCAATAAATGTTATGGGAGACAGATATTCGGTATCGATTACTGAATATTCCATACCGATTATTGAATATTCCATACCGATTATCAAATATTCCATACCGATTATCAAATATTCCATACCAATTATCAAATATTCCATGCCGATTATTGAATATTCCATACCGATTATCGAATATTCCATACCAATTATCAAATATTCCATATCGATTATCAAATATTCCATACCGATTATTGAATATTCCATAATGAGTATTGAAATTCCATACCAATCACAATATTCCATACCGATTATGAATATTCCATACCGATTATCAAATATTCAATACCAATTATCAAATATTCCATATCGATTATCAAATATTCCATACCGATTATTGAATATTCCATACCGATTATTGAATATTCCATAATGAGTATTGAATATTCCATACCGATTATTGAATAATCCAATTGAATAATCCAATACAGATTATTCAATATTCATTATTAAATATTCACTTGGTATAGAATATTCCATAGCAGGAAGTTCAGCGAAACTTCAAAAATGTCAGCTTCAAATCAAATCAGAACCGCGTTCAAAACAAACCCAAAACCCATCCTTAGTGGGGAAGTCTTTCTTGTGACATCACGTCCGTATAAGTAATGAATTTATGGGGTTGTTAGCTGTGTGATGCATAACAAAAAATAATTACCGTATATACTCGATTATAAGTCGATCCGAGTATAAGTCGAGGTACCTATTTTTACTTGAAAAATTTGTAAAAACTGATTGACTCGAGTATAAGTCGAGAGTAGAAATGATCACCACTGCTGCCTTCTGATTCTGTGTTGTTTTTAGGCTTTAGTGCCCTTTAAATGGACAGCAGAATTCCCAACATGAAATCCCATTACAGTAATAGCCAAATCCAGTACCAGTAACCTCAATTCCTGGCACTCCAGATGTTTGGAAACTACAACTCCAGCATGCTTTATTGCTGGAAGTTTCAGTTTCTAAACATGTGGAGTGGCAAGGTTCGGTAAACTTTTAATTAAGCTTACCATCATGGGCGGAGGGTGAGATTTTGAATAGGGAAGGCTAAGTAAGCCACGCCCCCTTGACACACCCCTTGACATGCCCCTTTCCACTCCCACCATATATGTAAAATAATATGAAGTGAGTGTCAGTGCTGCGCGTAGCGTGAATTTTTAAGCCATGCCCCTTTTCATGCCCCCCACACCCACTTTGCATTTTACACAACATAAAGTCATAGTTTAAAATTTTATATTTACACAAAATGCTTGGCACACAAGAAAATGGGCAATGTTCTTGGCACACAGAAATGGGCAATAATATGTTTGGCACAGAAATGGGCCAATAATATGCTTGCACAAGAAATGGGCAATATGCTTGGCACAGAGAAATGGGCAGATAGCGTGGCACAGAGAAATGGGCAAATGCTTGGCACAGAGAAATGGGAATATGATTGGCACGAGAAGAAACGGGCACACACACAGTATAATAACTTGGTTATTACAGTTAAGTTTGCCTGCAGACCAATGCTGACTCTAAAGGAAAGTCTCTGACATCCCAGGAAGCTCTGGGGCAGGAGGGGGCGGAGCTCTGGTTTGATTCCCTCTGTCCGGGCTCAGGCTCAGTGCAGTAAAGTTTTTGTGGGAGAAAAAAAACTTTATTTGCACTCACACTACTGGCCAGCCAGATACATCCAGTAGCTTAGGGGGTGGGTGACGGAGACATGGGTAATGGTGGGAGCTAGCTATGGGAGGAGCTACTGACACCAGCGCACCCAAAAACCCACCACCGCCACCCCCGGAAATATTTAAAGGTACACTAGATTTTCAGCTTTTTTTTTTTTTGGGCCAGATTTCTCTTGGGAAGGCTAAGCCTTATGCAAAATCCGCCTATGTTTACCATCATTTACAATTCTCCTGACCCCCATATAAAAAGGCCCTTGACCCATATAGTAAAGGGACTCTCTGACCCCCATATGTAAGGGCACTCTGACCCGCATATAGTAAAGGGACTTGCTCCCATATAGAAAGGACTCTCTGACCCCATATTGTAAAGGGCACTCTGATCCCCATATAGTAAAGGGCACTCTGATCCCATATAGTAAAGGGCACTCTGATCCCTATAGTAAGGGCACTCTGATCCCCATATAGAAGGGAACTCGACCATATAGTAAGGGCACTCTGACCCCATATAGTAAGGGCACTCTGATCCCAATAAGCACTCTGCCATATAAAGGGCCCTCTGCCCATATAATAAAGGGCACTCTGATCCCATATAGTAAAGGGCACTCTGACCATTGTAAGCCATGACCCCATATAGTAGGGCACTCTGATCCCATATAGTAAAGGGCACTATGACCCCAATAATAAAGGGCCATCTGACCCCCATATAGTAAAAGGGCACTCTGATCCCATATCAAGTAAAGGGCACTTGACCCCATATATAAAGGGACTCTGATCCCATATAGTTAAAGGGCACTCTGACCCCCATTAGTAAAGGGCACTCGACCCCATATAATAAAGGGCACTCTGATCCCATATAGTAAAAGGGCACTCGGACCCCATATATAAAAGGGACTCTGACCCCATATAGTAAAAGGCACTCGGACCCCATATAATAAATCCCCCATATAGTAAAGGCCCTGACCCATATAGTAAAAGGGCACTCTGACCCCATATAGTAAAGGGCACTCTGATCCCCATATAGTAAAAGGGCACTCTGACCCCATATAATAAAGGGAACTCTGATCCCCATATAGTAAAAGGCACTCTGACCCCATATAATAAAGGGCACTCTGACCCCCATATAGTAAAAGGCACTCTGATCCCATATAATAAAGGGCACTCTGATCCCATATAGTAAAGGGCACTCTGACCCCATATAATAAAGGGCACTCTGATCCCCATATAGTAAAAGGGCACTCTGACCCCATATAATAAAGGGCACTCTGATCCCCATATAGTAAAAGGCACTCTGATCCCATATAATAAAAGGCACTCTGACCCCATATAGTAAAGGGCACTCTGACCCCATTAAAAAAGCACCTGACCCCATATAATAAAGGGCCTCTGACCCCATATAGTAAAGGGCACTCTGATCCCATATAGTAAAGGGCACTCTGACCCCATATCGTAAAAGGGCACTCTGACCCCCATATAATAAAGGGCACTCTGACCCCCATATAGTAAAGGACACTCTGACCCCCATATAATAAAGGCACTATGATCCCCATATAGTAAAGGGCACTCTGACCCCCATAGTAAAGGACTCTGACCATATAATAAAGTGCACTCTGATCCCCATATAGTAAAAGGGACTCTGACCCCCCTATAGTAAAGGGCACTCTGACCCCCATATAGTAAAATGCACTCTGACCCCATATAGTAAAGGCACTGACCCCCTATAGTAAAGGGCACTCTGACCATATAGTAAAAGCACTCGGACCCCCATATAGTAAAGGGCACTCTGACCCCATAGTAAGGGACTCGACCCATTATAGTAAAGGGCACTCTGATCCCTATAATAAATGGCACTCTGACCCATATAGTAAAGGGCACTATGATCCCCATATAGTAAAGGGCACTCTGACCCCACATATAGTAAAGGGCACTCTGACCCCAATATAATAAAGGCACTCTGACCCCATATAGTAAAGGGCACTTGACCCCCATATAGTAAAGGGCATCTGACCCCCTAGTAAAGGGCACTCTGACCCTATAATAAAGGGCACTCTGACCCCATATAGTAAAATGCACTCTGATCCCATATAATAAAGGGCACTCTGGATCCCATATAATAAAGGGCACTTGACCCCCCATATAGTAAAAGGCACTCTGACCCCATATAGTAAAGGGAACTCTGATCCCCCATAGTTAAAAGGCACTCTACCCATATAATAAAGGCACTCTGACCCCCATATAGTAAAAGGCACTCTGATCCCATATAATAAAGGGCACTTGATCCATATAGTAAAGAGCACTCTGATCCCCATATAGTAAGGGCACTCTGATCCCCATATAGTAACAGGCACTCTGACCCCATATAGTAAAGGGCACTTGATCCCATATAATAAATGGCACTCTGAACCCCATATAGTAAAGGGCACTCTTCCCCATATAGTAAAGGGCACTCTGACCCCATATAGTAAAGGGCACTCTGACCCCCATATAATAAAGGGCACTCTGACCCCATATAGTAAAGGGCACTCTGACCCCCTATAGTAAAGGGACACCGACCCAATATAGTAAAGGGCACTCTGATCCCATATAATAAAGGGCACTCTGACCCCCATATAGTAAAATGCACTTGATCCCATATAATAAAGGGCACTCTGATCCCAATAATAAAAGGGCACTCTGACCCCCAAATAGTAAAAGGGCACTCTGGACCCCATTATAGTAAAGGGAACTCTGATCCCCATATAGTAAAAGGCACTTGACCCCATATATAAAGGGACTCTGACCCCCATATTATAAAAGGCACTCTGATCCAATATATAAAGGGCACTCTGATTCCCATATAGTAAAAGCACTCTGATCCCCATATAGTAAAGGGCACTCTGATCCCCATATAGTAAAGGGCCACTCTGATCCCCATATAGTAAAGGACACTCTGACCCCATATAGTAAAGACACCTGACCCCCATATAAAGGGTGACCCATATAGTAAAGGCACTCTGACCCCATATAGTAAAGGCACTCTGACCCCATTGTAAAGGGCCACTCTGATCCCCATATAGTAAAAGGGCACTCTGACCATATAGTAATAAAGGGCACTTGATCCCCATATAGGTAAAAGGGCACTCTGACCCAATAATAAAGGGCACTCTGATCCCCATATAGTAAAAGGGCACTCTGACCCCATATAATAAAAGGCACTATGATCCCCATATAGTAAAAGGGCACTCTGACCACCATATAGTAAAGGGCATTGAATCCCATCGTAAAAGGCACTTGCCCATATATAAGGGCACTCTGACCCCCATATAGTAAAAGGCACTCTGCCCCCATATAATAAAGGCACTCTGATCCCCATATAGTAAAAGGGCACTTGACCCCATATAATAAAAGGCACTCTGATCCCCATATAGTAAAGGGCACTCTGACCACCATATGTAAAGGCACTCTGATCCCCATTATGTAAAAGGGCTCTGACCCCATAATAAAGGGCACTCTGACCCCCATAGTAAAAGGCACTCTGACCCCATATAATAAAAGGCACTCTGATCCCTATAGTAAAGGGCACTCTGATCCCCGTATAGTAAAAGGGCACTGACCCCATATAATAAAGGGCACTCTGACCCCCATATAGTAAAAGGCACTCTGATCCCATATAATAAAGGGCACTCTGATCCCATATAGTAAAGGGCACTCTGACCCCATATAGTAAAGGGCACTCTGATCCCATATAATAAAGGGCCCTCGGACCCCCATATAGTAAAGGACTCTGACCCCAATAGTTAAAAATGTCACCTGAGAGTTGTAGTTTCAAGCTGTCATTTGCATTGAAGTAGCAGCTGTTTTTTGCCCCAAACTGAGAAGATCCATCAGATTTACAGCATCCAGATGAGCAGTGACATTGCTGAGTGAGTCTAGCAGCCAGACTACAGGAATCAGGAAGTATAAAGGCAGATCACCTCCTCTAACTTTCTATGCAGGTTAACACAGTGCCACCTACTGGTTACTATCCGCAATTGCAGAATTTGGATCTAAATTAGGACTTGACCCGAGTATAAGTCAAGGTTAGGTTTTCAGGCTAATTTTAAAGCCTGAAAAATTCGACTTATTGAGTATATACGGTACAATTCTGCCCTGAACGGTTTGTAAATATTCATGTATAATTGGTCAAATCTCTCAGTTATTGATATGTCTGACATAATAATAAAAACAAATTCAATTTACCAGTCATTTTTTGGCCCCTCAATTAATAGTTTTATTGGTTTAAAGTTTTAGGTCCCACCGAACTTCATACCTTACACGCATGTGTCCTAGTAGATCTAGGGTATAATGTTGCAAAGACTCTGGGTTGCCTTGTTTGCTTACACCACACAGTAGTGATTAAAGGGTAACTGTGGTCTCAATACAAGTGTCTTTTATTAAAAACCTTTAAATGACTCCAGGATCTTGCTTCTAGCTGCAATCTTTGCAAACTTCCAGCAGTATAAATGGTGGTGTTTCCAGCTTGCACTGTGAGCTATGACATCACCAGCACCATTGCTCTGCCCCCATGCCTTAGGCACGAGCATGCCCAGTTGTATCCTACTGCTCTTAAATATCTTTAGAAAAGATCATTTTTAAGGGGAGTAGGGCTTCTTACACAGCACATCACGTGACTGGCACGCCCTTATCATGTGACTGGCACGCCCTTCCTTGTTTATCCTGACTGTCTGAGTGTAAATTTACAAGACTATATCTAAAGATCCAGAGAAGCAAGAGACATCATCCTAGGTTTGTTTGAAAGATATAACAGAGGTTTTTAAAATAGAATAGAGGACACATGGAGACCACACATGGGCGTCTGCAGAAAGTTTTCTAGAGGGGACAGAAATATGGTGTAGCGCACCACTACAGACAAAGTGGGTGTGGCTTATTGTGTGGGCGTGATTTGTTGTGAATGAGCAGTGCTTAACCTATATAGGGGTTGCTAGGTGGATGGGAATGCTCCTGGCCAGAGTGGGGTAGGGAACCTGTGTTGGCAGGAGTAGGACCTTATTTTGGACTACATTATGGCTTCATCTGAGCCTATTAATACCCTCTTATACAGGGTCAGAATGTTATCCTGCTTTGTTGTTCTCAGGGTAAGTATGTTAGCTGAAAGGGATGGTGGACGCTTCTTCAGGCACTTTTGGCATCCTATCCCTAGCCTTCAGAACCCCTCATTCCTTCCCCTGGTCCTTCTCAATCTCCAGCCACGCGTGCCAGGACTACCAATTCTTCCCCTGAGAGATCCCCATCTCCAGATAGACCACGCCAGAGGAGAACACGCAGGACCAGAGCACCTTCCAGCCTAAGTCCCAGCCAGGTTAGGCAGAGGAGACTATCCCCTACCTTCCACCTATATCCAGATCCACTGTCGAGGCCATGCAACCTGAACCAGATGCAGCACATCAAGGAGGCAGAGCATTCATACCATTACTCCCAACGTGAATACTCGAGGTAGGGAACAACTGAACCCGGTCTTGCCTCCACACACTGCTACACTGAAGGGGCTGCATCCTTTATCATCTGGCTCTGCCCCCCTAATGGCGAGTGACGCGAGAGGTAGGCAGGACACAGCAGGTAAAAAAAAAAATAGGGCAGACGCCCATGGGACCAGTTACCCAGTAAGACACAATGGTTCTAGCTTTTTAACAGTTTTTAAGCAAAATAATATAAAATATAAAAATTTGTGCCAGAACAAAGTCTAGTCCGGTAAACAAATTCCAAAGATTTCCTTTAAAGAGCATGTGGAAAATATCCAACACGCCTGCTCATCAACTCATCCTGAATGACAGTTCCCATCAAATCCAGAAATAAAATGCTTTGGCTTTTTAGGGTTGGATTTCACCGACAGCAGAATAACTGTAGAACAGACTCCATTGTTTTTTTCCATAATTGTCCACCAGCCCAATCCTAATGTAGATCGAGTAAAATGAATATAACCAGGGGTCGGCAGTGTTTTATTGTCACCTTAGTGCTGGGAGATCTTTCCATCTATCTGCACATTATTGTCACCCATCGTTATCACATATCAGCCATCTCCAGGCCATGTCGGTTGAGGCTGTGCTATTTTAGGAACAGGAAGAGGTCAGGTTTAGCTTTTTTTATCACCTAGGAGGTTTTTATTTTTCGCTCTAAGGAAAGGAAGTGATACCTAATTAGATTTAAACAGTTGGTTTTAGTCTGAATCCTTCTTTTTCCACTCATGTTATTGATAAATGAACCGTGCCTGAAACAATGATAGGATGTGAACTTTATGTATTTCTGAGCTCCAATGTTCTTCAATAAGGCAATAAGTGATATTCTCTAGCCGCAGTATTGCAAGTGTCATGGGATATTTTTGAACCTGATTGCAGGGGCGTAACTGCAGGGGCGCGATTGGAGGTCGGCCCCTGACCCTACCCCCTTCATTTAGGTCCCTGTCTTTTAAACAGCTGATCGCGTGTATGTTTGAAAACAGCAGCAGATCAGGGAAGTTGTGGGCTTGTGGCGGACCCTCTTTCTGTCCGGGCCTCCCTAGGGTCAGGGGGGGGGGTAGTTAGGCCATTGTGCCTGCTTGGGATACAATCTCCCAGTCTACCCTAGATTGGAGAAACAAATAGCAGTGACCTGGTTGACCAAGCAAAGTCTCGTGCTACAGTGGACTGTGCCCTGACCCCGCACTACGGCAACTTTATTCTGCCAATAAACACCCCATCAATCCTGTCCTCAAGTGGCACTATATAAATAAAGTTATACAAACATATCCTATTTGCCCATCCACTTTCTGTGCTAATTATGTGCAAAAGCCTTAAAGGACAACTAAAGCCTCAGAACAACATTGAATTAGAAGGCAGATCTCCTTGATCTAAAAACAGTAATCAGTGTCTCACCTCTCATTTTAATATGGTTGTTGAGAAATGTAACTTTCTAACATGAGGTTTGTGTTTTATTTCCCAGTGTTCCAGTATCGCACTGTGTGGTCACTGACCATTATGTTCTTTACACATGCTCAGTCCTAAGATGCTGCAGGAACTAGTTACAGTTGGTCATGCCCACTAGTAGCCTCTAGCCAATCCTTTTACAGGACAGATTAGGCAGGGGACATGTGACTGAGATCAGGGGTGTGGCCAGTCACTGTACATACACACAGTTATTTCATCCAGTTCTTCAAGTGGTAACATTTACTTTATTTACTCTATTTACTGTATTACTATTTTACAGTTTATTGGTGTTTTTAGAGGGGATATGTTCAGAGTGTAAAAATTTGGGTTTAGTTCTCCTTTAATTCCCGCAGGCAACATGGCTGATGTCCGACCACTTACCTTTCCTGTTCACCGTAAGTCTATAAAGTCTTTGCTCATCACAGTTAGCAGGCGAAATCATCTGTGTACAAACCTTTACATTTACAAAATTACACACACTGAAATCAGGTGAAATTAAAGATTTAATAGACTCACAGTGAACAGGCAAAGTAAGTGTGTACAAAGCTTAAAGGGCAAGTCCACCCTTAAAACAAAAAAACTGGTGACTTGTAAGTTGTCTGCCTGCAATCCCAACATCTATATTAACCAGCTTATTACATTGATTTGTAACCAGATACATAATAAGTTATTTTCCATTCCAAAGGTATTTGCCTCCTTCCTCTGCTCAAAGAGCTTTTTATAAGCTTGAGCAAGTGCAGTAGAGGCAGCAGGTGAAACGGCAGCCAATCAAACAGTAGCAATCCAATTTGCAAGAAAAACAATGATCTAAATAAATTTGCCAAGTCCAAGATAGTGTTTAGTTTAGGCTAGGTTCACATGAACATCTATTATTGGTTTTCTATCGGCAAAATATCTGGAAATGCCGGTGAAACAATTATAAACATTCCATGGGAATCTAGCCGTATGAGGTTCATTTTGTACATGGAAACATAACTATTGCCATGGTGTGTTACCCTATTAATATGAAGATGCTGTACATTATATATAAACAGAAAGCTACATGCCTCCCTGAGTTATGTGTAATACATGTTACCGTCAACGCACAGGACTGAGCCGGTGGTTCACTTGTTGATGGCTCTGAACCCATTGCTAAACCTCTGTATTCAAACACTTATACAAAACTTCAGACATAGGGCAGATTGACTATTCAGCGGATACTTACTAGAGCAGGGGGCCCAGTTGGCAAATGTGGAGGAACCAGAGTGAGACACACATCAAACTAGGAAAGAAATCACATGAACCTCTCTTCAGTAATAAGGTAACAAGGCCTGATTTGTTTCGGACTCTAGACCGTCCATAATCATAGGCACAAGAGACAAGCTAACCACCGGAACTTAAATGGCCACGTGGTTTAACCCCCAACGGAAACAAACATATACATATAACACATATACTGTATACACACATAGTTTCCACCCGTATTGCAAACACCACAAAAATGTGTAAAAAGACATAATATCCAAAAAAAGCGAAAGCAGCTAAAAATAAAAAAGCCCAACAATTCATAAAATCTGTACAAAGTTACACAATCAATATTATTAATAAAAATACTGATACATTCCTGCAAGGTGAAAACTAACACATAATCAATATATTGAAAATCATGCAGATTAGATGGGACCATAAATGATCATGATTCACTATAACAATGATTTAGACTAATTACTACCTTATATATAGTCAAGACTCTTACTGTGGTAACTTACGGTACTGTAAATGGCTGTGGCACCTGGGAAATGGTCTGGTGAAAATGTATATGTCACCAAAACTTCTTTAAACACTTCTTTCCCCCACGATCGGGCTATTGTCGGCTTTCCACTTGCTGCATTCGAGGGTTACAGAACGATACTTTCCTGGGTTACAAAACAATACATTCGAGGGTTACCGAAATCAACCGCTACATTCGAGGGTTACCGAATGATACATCTGAGGGTTACCAAAATCGACTGCTACATTTGAAGGTAACCGAAATCGACTGCTACATTTGAAGGTAACCGAAATCGACTGCTACATTCGAGGGTTACCAAATGATACATTTGAGGGTTACCAAAATCGACTGCTACATTTGAGGGTTACCGAACAATACATACAAGGGTTACCAAAATCGACTGCTACATTTGAAGGTAACCGAAATCGACTGCTACATTTGAAGGTAACCGAAATCGGAATGCTACATTCGAGGGTTACCGAACGATACATTCGAGGGTTACCAAAACGCTACATGGGTTACTGAACAATACATACAAGGGTTACCGAAATAAACTGCTACATTCGAAGGTTACCAAAATCGACCACTACATTTGAGGGTTGCCGAGCAATACATTCAAGGGTTTCCAAAATCGACTGCTACATTCGAGGGTTACCGAACAATACATTTGGGGATTACCAAAATCGACTGCTACATTCGAGGGTTACCGAACGATATATTTGGGGGTAGGACCAAAATCGACTGCTACATTTGAGGGTTACCGAACGATACATTCAGGAGTTACCAAAATCGACCGCTACATTTGAGGGTTACCGAACAATACATTTGGAGATTACCAAAATCGACTGCTACATTTGAGGGTTACCGAACGATACATTCAGGGGCTACCAAAATCGACCACTACATTTGAGGGTTACCGAACGATACATTTGGGGATTACCAAAATCGACTGCTACATTAGAGGGTTAACGAACGATATATTCAAGGGTTACCGAAATGAACTGCTACATTCCACGGTTACCGAATGATACATTCAAGGGTTACCAAAATCAGCCGCTACATTCGAGGGTTACCAAAATCGAAGGATACATTCAAGTCTTACCGATTCGATAATTATCGAGTTTTTAGATAATTATTGAAAATAAGTCCGCAAATTAGGAAACCCCAAGTAGTTCGGATAGTTTGAGTTTGTTGAAACTTATAAAATATGGGCCTAATTTGGGTTCGGGTCCATCAATAACAATCACCCAATCCCTTGTATCTCTTCTGATGCTGCTACATCCCGTTTCTGTGCACTAATGGCCGCCAGTGATTGGCCATGATGTTATTGGCTCTCTCTGACATCGACCCCTAGATAGCCAAGCAAGGCTGTTTTGTCAGACTGAGCATCCATACACAAAATGAACTTCGGCTGAAACTGATGTTTATTGGACACGTGCACTCATGCATCTGTCGCCATCCGCAAAATCACATGTGTGCACGGCCTTTAACCTGATTAAAGCTGCTTGTCCTTTATAGCAGGTTTTATTCAGTTTATTTATCAGCAGGAAAATATCCAAACTCTTCATTCAAACCTTCTCTCTAATATTTACTGATGATAAGAGGCTGAAACTTTACTGATAAAATCTATTCATTGTCCCACATACAGCCCATTCATAGTTAGGGATTATCATGTTAACCAATGAAACCATATCAAACCTTTAGAAGTTTTTTCCATTTATTATTTTTAAGTAACGTTACCCGAGTTTGTTTCTGGTAATATGAAAACCGTGCATTTAAGTTTTAATGTTGTTTCTTGCTATTTTTATTTAAATAAACTTAATTTCCTGGCACATTTTCCTTTCAGCCATTTTCTCTCTTTCTCGTAATGACATTTCCATGTCAGCGATTTGCATGTTACCTTCAAAGTTCAGTGCATGTTAGAGGCTGCTGGTTATTTGCCTTGGCAGCGCGTTTGCATTTACGTACTAATGGAACTTTATCTCGGAAAGTGTTCCGTGGATCTAACCAATCCCATTTGTACTGCAATCCCTGTACAAATGATATCCTGTGGCACAGTTGGCTAAACAGTTCATTTTAAAGGGGATCTCCTCTCGGAATGTAAACTTACCCTTTTCAGTTTAATAGAAGAACAGGCAGTAAAGGAGCAATGCCTTACCTCCCGTTTTTCAATTAAACAGACAGGAGCGAACAAAGAGAACTTACCCGCGATCGTGCTCCTCTGCTGTTCTTTTAACAGGTCCCGACGCGCCTTCCAATGTACGTACATGCGCATTCAGTGCAAGGGAGCGTCGGGAACTATCGGAGGAACAGTGGAGGAGCGCGTTCTCTAGATGGTCCTCTCTCTGTTTACTCCTGGCTGTCTAATTGAAGAATAGGAGGTACGGCAAAGCTCCTCTACCTCTTGTTTTACAATTAAACTGAAAAACGGAACAACCATGGTGATCACCATTACCATAATACGGTGCTGTAGAAGTCAATGTTCATTGTTTCTGTTCCATAGTTAAAAAGGTTTTAATGGTCGTTCAAAGACTCAGTTGCAAAATGGAAAGATGGTTCCTGTATTTCCTTTTTATTTTTGGACTTTCTCTCCTAAGCTCAGGATAAGCCCAGGGGTAAATATTAATAGGGGGGTTAACCTGCAGCCTGGATGGGGCAACACATCCTCTCTGGGTTAATAACGTTTACTTACAATAAGAACTAGGTAGGTCAGGAATAACATAGGGCTGAGAGCAGAGCATTGCGAGTAGCACATTTATTTTCTACCATTGCCTAAGTTATAGCAAAAAATTTCATTGAGTAACATATTAGAATTATTTTATTAATACAATAGTGCAAAGATAGTGTCTGTCCTATTAATCTGCAGCAACCAATCAAATATTCGCCTTTTACTGGTCTACTGATGTTAGATAACATCTAATTGGCTGCTGCAACAGTTTCCCACCTTGAGCTGACGATCTTGAGGATTTAAGATGGGGACGGTGGGAAAAAAACAATATTGACAAGTGGAAAAATGGTAAATAGTTTTTGATATTTTGATCGATTCGATCGAATTTACGGAATCATTCAAAATATCGACCCCATGTATAGGTGGGGCTTAAGCTATCAAAATAGTTACCAACATCGCCAAAAATGTCTAGACTTGCACCCACATTTAATTTTTACCTATATCGCCCCTCCCCCATAGAACAGAAGTTTGTCTGTGAAGTCATTGTTGGAAAAAAATGCAGCTATTACTTCATTTGCCAACTCTTCAGCCTTTAATTCACTTCTCCTTATTTATAAAACTTTAATTACAACTTCAGGGCTTCAGTTTAGACATCACTAAAATAACACAAGTCTAGGAATTATTGCACAAAATAAACTTACAGATGATGCAATAGCCATGTGTTATGTACAGCATTTTCTTAGAAACATTGCTTAAAGAGCATCTACACTGGGATTTTTTTTTTTAATTGCCCATTATTTAAAATTCTTCTCTTGCAGTGCTGGCTAATAGTGATTACTGAGTGTGCTCAGATGAAAAAAAAGTCAGGCCAGATGAAAGGAGGAGTGGTTAAAAGGGCAGAACCCCCCCCCATAATGTAGAAACCTTTATATTTACAGAACTCAAAAAAAAAAACCTAAGTGACTGTGTCCAAAGAAATTACTTTTGGTCATTTTCAGTTAATCTGAAATAGAAATTACAGAAAGGTAAAAACATGCATCATAAAGATGTCAGTTCAGCTGTAAGAATACATTTTCCACAGTAAATGACCAGAAATCTTATCCAGACAGGAGCACTGTATGTCCGAGACCATGGCCTGATGGCGTTATACGTTAGTGTCCCTATGTACAGTATTCCAGACAGGAGCACTGTATGTCCGGACCATGGCCTGCCTGCCGTATAACGTTAGTGTCCCTATGATACAGCATTCCAGACAGGAGCACTGTATGTCCGAGACCATGGCCTGCTGGCAGTATATAACGTTAGTGTCCCTATGATACAGTATTCCAGACAGGAGCACTGTATGTCCGAGACCATGGCCTGCCTGGCAGTATAACGTTAGTGTCCCTATGATACAGCATTCCAGACAGGAGCACTGTATGTCCGAGACCATGGCCTGCCTGGCAGTATAACGTTAGTGTCCCTATGATACAGTATTCCAGACAGGAGCACTGTATGTCCGAGACCATGGCCTGCCTGGCAGTATACAGTTAGTGTCCCTATGATACAGCATTCCAGACAGGAGCACTGTATGTCCGAGACCATGGCCTGCCTGGCAGTTATAAAGTTAGTGTCCCTATGATACAGCATTCCAGACAGGAGCACTGTATGTCCGAGACCATGGCCTGTCTGGCAGTATAACGTTAGTGTCCCTATGATACAGATTCCGACAGGAGCACTGTATGTCCGAGACCATGGCCTGTCTGGCAGTATAACGTTAGTGTCCCATGATACAGCATTCCAGACAGGAGCACTGTATGTCCGAGACCATGGCCTGTCTGGCAGTAAACGTTAGTGTCCCTATGATACAGTCATTCCAGACAGGAGCACTGTATGTCCGAGACCATGGCCTGTCTGCAGTATAAATTAGTGTCCCTATGATACAGTATTCCAGACGGAGCACTGTATGGTCCGAGACCATGGCCTGTCTGGCAGTATAACTTAGTGTCCCTATGATACAGCATTCCAGACAGGAGCACTGTATGTCGAGACCATGGCCTGCTGGCAGTATAACGTTTGTTAGGTCCCTATGATACAGATTTCCAGACAGGAGCACTGTATGTCCGAGACCATGGCCTGTCTGGCAGTATAACGTTAGTGTCCCTATGATACAGCATTCCAGACAGGAGCACTGTATGTCTGAGACCAGGCCTCCGTCTGGCAGTATAACGTTAGTGTCCCTATGCACAGTTCGACAGTCGCAGAACGACTGTGCACTGTTCGAGACATGGCTGCCTCGGCAGTATACGTAGTGTCCTCTATGATACGCATTCCAGACAGGAGCACTGTATGTCCGAGAGCCGATGGCCTGGCCTGCCTGGCAGTATACGTTAGTGTCCCTATGATACAGTATTCCAGACAGGAGCACTGTATGTCCGAGACCATGGCCTGTCTGGCAGTATAACGCTAGTGTCCCTATGATCAGATTCCAGACAGGAGCACTGTATGTCCGAGACCATGGCCTGTCTGGCAGTATAACGTTAGTGTCCCTATGATACAGCATTCCAGACAGGAGCACTGTATGTCCGAGACCATGGCCTGCCTGGCAGTATAACGTTAGTGTCCCTATGATACAGTATTCCAGACAGGAGCACTGTATGTCCGAGACCATGGCCTGCCTGGCAGTTATAACTTAGTGTCCCTATGATACAGTATTCCAGACAGGAGCACTGTATGTCCGAGACCATGGCCTGCCTGCAGTATAACGTAGTGTCCCTATGATACAGATTCCAGACAGGAGCACTGTATGTCCGAGACCATGGCCTGTCTGGCAGTAAACGTTAGTGTCCCTATGATACAGTATTCCAGACAGGAGCACTGTATGTCGAGACCATGGCCTGCCTGGCAGTAATACGTTAGTGTCCCTATGATACAGTACAACAGAAGCACTGTATGTCCGAGACCATGGCCTGCCTGGCGTATAACGAGTGTCCCTATGATACAGTATTCCAGACAGGAGCACTGTATGTCCGAGACCATGGCCTCCTGGCAGTATAACGTTAGTGTCCCTATGATTACAGTATTCCAGACAGGAGCACTGTATGTCCGAGACCATGGCCTGCCTGGCGTATAACGTTAGTGTCCCTATGATACAGTATTCCAGACAGGAGCACTGTATGTCCGAGACCATGGCCTGCCGGCAGTATAAACGTTAGTGTCCCTATGATACAGTATTCCAGCAAGGAGCACTGTATGTCCGAGACCATGGCTGCCTGGAGTAGTAACGTTAGTGTCCCTATGATAAGTATTCCAGACAGGAGCACTGTATGTCCGAGACCATGGCCTGCTGGCAGTATAACGTTAGTGTCCCTATGTACAGTTCCAGACAGGAGCACGTGTATGTCGAGACCATGGCCTGCCTGGCAGTATAACGTTAGGTCCCTATGATACAGTATTCCAGACAGGAGCACTGTATGTCCGAGACCATGGCCTGCTGGCGAGTATACGTTAGCGTCCCTATGATACAGTATTCCAGACGGAGCACTGTATGTCCGAGGACCATGGCCTGCCTGGCAGTATAACGTTAGTGTCCCTATGATACAGTATTCCAGACAGGAGCACTGTATGTCCGAGACCATGGCCTGCCTGGCAGTATAACGTTAGGTCCCTATGATACAGTATTCCAGACAGGAGCACTGGTATGTCCGAGACCATGGCCTGCCTGGCAGTATAACGTTAGGTCCCTATGATACAGTATTCCAGACAGGAGCACTGATGTCCGAGACCATGGCCTGCCTGGCAGTATAACGTTAGTGTCCCTATGATCAGTATTCCAGACAGGAGCACTGTATGTCCGAGACCATGGCTGCCTGGCCAGTATAACGTTAGTGTCCCTATGATACGTATTCCAGACAGGAGCACTGTATGTCGAGACCATGGCCTGCCTGGCAGTATAACGTTAGTGTCCCTTGATACAGCATTCCAGACAGGAGCACTGTATGTCCGAGACCATGGCCTGCTGGCAGTATAACGTTAGTGGCCCTATGATACAGTATTCAGACAGGAACTGTATGTCCGAGACCATGGCCTGCCTGGCAGTATAACGTTAGTGTCCCTATGTACAGTATTCCAGACAGGAGCACTGTATGTCCGAGACCATGGCTCGGGCAGTATAACGTTAGTGTCCTATGATACAGTATTCCAGACAGGAGCACTGTATGTCCGAGACCATGGCCTGCCTGGCAGTATATAAGTTAGTGTCCCTATGATACAGTATTCCAGACAGGAGCACTGTATGTCCGAGACCATGGCCTGCCTGGCAGTATAACGTTAGTGTCCCTATGATACAGTATTCCAACAGGAGCACTGTATGTCCGAGACATGGCCTTTCTGGCAGTATAACGTTAGTGTCCCTATGATACAGTATTCCAGACAGGACGAACTGTATGTCCGAGACCATGGCCTCTCTGGCAGTATAACGTTAGGGTCCCTATGATACAGTATTCCAGACAGGAGCACTGTATGTCCGAGACCATGGCCTTGCCTGGCAGTATACGTTAGTGTCCCTATGATACAGTATTCCAGACAGGAGCACTGATGTCCGAGACCATGGCCTGCCTGGCAGTATAACGTTAGTGTCCCTATGATACAGTATTTCAGACAGGAGCACTGTATGTCCGAGACCATGGCCTGCCTGGCAGTATAACGTTAGTGTCCCTATGATACAGTATTCCAGACAGGAGCACTGTATGTCCGAGACCATGGCCTGCTGGCAGTATAACTAGTGTCCCTATGAACAGATTCCAGACAGGAGCACTGTATGTCCGAGACCATGGCCTGCTGGCAGTAAACGTTAGTGTCCCTATGATACAGTATTCAGACAGGAGCACTGTATGTCGAGACCATGGCCTGCCTGGCAGTATAACGTTAGTGTCCCTATGATACAGATTCCAGACAGGAGCACTGTATGTCCGAGACCATGGCCTGCCTGGCAGTATAACGTTAGTGTCCCTATGATACAGTATTCCAGACAGGAGCACTGTATGTCCGAGACCAGGCCTGCCTGGCAGTATAACGTTATGTCCCTATGATACAGATTCCAGACAGGAGCACTGTATGTCCGAGACCATGGCCTGCTGGCAGTATAACGTAGTGTCCATGATACAGATATTCCAGACAGGAGCACTGTATGTCCGAGACCATGGCCTGCCTGGCAGTATAACGTTAGTGTCCCTATGATACAGTATTCCAGACAGGAGCACTGTATGTCCGAGACCATGGCCTGCCTGGCAGTATAACGTTAGTGTCCCTATGATACAGATTCCAGCAGGAGCACTGTATGTCCGAGACCATGGCCTGTCTGGCAGTATAACGTTAGTGTCCCTATGATACAGTATTCCAGACAGGAGCACTGTATGTCCGAGACCATGGCCTGCCTGGCAGTTATAACGTTAGTGTCCCTATGATACAGTATTCCAGACAGGAGCACTGTATGTCCGAGACCATGGCCTGCCTGGCAGTATAACGTTAGTGTCCCTATGATACAGTATTCCAGACAGGAGCACTGTATGTCCGAGACCATGGCCTGCCTGGCAGTATAACGTTAGTGTCCCTATGATACAGATTCCAGACAGGAGCACTGTATGTCCGAGACCATGGCCTGCCTGGCAGTATAACGTTAGTGTCCCTATGATAACAGTATTCCAGACAGGAGCACTGTATGTCCGAGACCATGGCTGCCTGGCAGTAAACGTTAGTGTCCCTATGTACAGTATTCCAGACCGGAGCACTGTATGTCCGAGACCATGGCCTGCCTGGCAGTATAACGTTTAGGTCCCTAGATACAGTATTCCAGACAGGAGCACTGTATGTCCGAGACCATGGCCTGCCTGGCAGTATAACGTTAGGTCCCTATGATACAGTATTCCAGACAGGAGCACTGTATGTCCGAGACCATGGCCTGCCTGGATATAACGTTAGCGTCCCTATGATACAGTATTCCAGACAGGAGCACTGTATGTCCGAGACCATGGCCTGCCTGGCAGTAGTATACGTTAGTGTCCCTATGATACAGTATTCCAACAGGAGAACTGTATGTCCGAGACCATGGCCTGCCTGGCAGTATAAACGTTAGGGCCCTATGATACAGATTCAGACAGGAGCACTGTATGTCCGAGACCATGGCCTGCTGGCAGTATAACGTTAGTGTCCCTATGATACAGCATTCCAGACAGGAGCACTGTATGTCCGAGACCATGGCCTGCCTGGCAGTATAACGTTAGTGTCCCATGATACAGTATTCCAGACAGAGCACTGTATGTCCGAGGACCATGGCCTGCCTGGCAGTATAACGTTAGTGTCCCTATGATACAGCATTCCAGACAGGAGCACTGTAATGTCCAACCATGCCTGCCTGGCATTATAACGTTAGTGTCCCTATGATACGTATTCCAGACAGGAACACTGTATGTCCGAGACCATGGCCTGCCTGGCAGTATACCGTTATGTCCCTAGATACAGCATTCCAGACAGGAGCACTGTATGTCCGAGACCATGGCCTGCCTGGCAAGTATAAACGTTAGTTGTCCCTATGATACAGTATTCCAGACAGGAGCACTGTATTTCCGTCCAGACATGGCCTGTCCTGGCAGGTATAAAAATGTATGTCCCTATTATACAGGATTCCATACAGGAGCACTGTATTCCGAGACATGGCCTGCCTGGCAGTATAACGTTAGTGTCCCTATGATACAGTATTCCAGACAGGAGCACTGTATGTCCGAGACCATGGCCTGCTGGCCGTATAAACGTTAGTGTCCCTATGATACAGCATTCCAGACAGGAGCACTGTATGTCCGAGACCATGGCCTGCTGGCATATATACGTTAGTGTCCCTATGATACATATTCCAGACAGGACACTGTATGTCCGAGCCATGGCCTGCCTGGCAGTATAACGTTAGTGTCCCTATGATACAGTATTCCAGACAGGAGCACTGTAATGTCGAGACCATGGCCTGCCTGGCAGTATAACGTTAGTGTCCCTATGATACAGCATTCCAGACAGGGAGCACTGTATTTCCGAGACCATGGCCTGTCTGGCAGTTAACGTTAGTGTCCCTATGATACAGCATTCCAGACAGAGCACTGTATGTCGAGACCATGGCCTGCCTGGCAGTATAACGTTAGTGTCCCTATGATACAGTATTCCAACAGGAGCACTGTATGTCCGAGACCATGGCCTGTCTGGCAGTATAACGTTAGTGTCCCTTGATACAGCATTCCAGACAGAGCACTGTATGTCCGAGACCATGGCCCTGTCTGGCAGTATAACGTTAGTGTCCCTATGATACAGATTCCAACAGGAGCACTGTATGTCCGAGACCATGGCCTGTCTGGCAGTATAACGTTAGTGTCCCTATGATACAGCATTCCAGACAGGAGCACTGTAATTCCGAGACCAGGCCTGCTGGCAGTATAACGTTAGTGTCCCTATGATACAGTATTCCAGACAGGAGGCACTGTAATGTCCGAGACCATGGCCTGTGGCAGTATAACGTTAGTGTCCTATGATACAGCATCTCCAGACGGAGCACTGGTATGTCCTAGACCATGGCCTGCTGGCAGTATAACTAGTGGTCCCTATGATACAGTAATTCCAGACAGGAGCACTGTATGTCCGAGACCCATGGCCTTCTGGCAGTATAACGCTATGTCCCTATGATACGCATTCCAGACAGGAGCACTGTATGTCCGAGACCAGGCCTGTCTGGCAGTATAACGTTAGTGTCCCTATGATACAGCATTCTCATACAGGAGCACTGTATGTCCGAGACCATGGCCTGTCTGCAGTATAACGTTAGTGTCCCTATGATACAGTCATTCCAGACAGGAGCACTGTATGTCCGAGACCATGGCCTGCCTGGCAGTATAACGTTAGTGTCCCTATGATACAGTATTCCAGACAGGAGCACTGTATGTCCGACCATGGCCTCCTGGCAGTATAACGTTAGTGTCCCCTATGATACAGTATCCAGACAGGAGCACTGTATGCCGAACCATGGCCTGTCTGGCAGTATAACGTTAGTGTCCCTATGATACAGTATTCCAGACAGGACACTGTATGTCCGAGACCATGGCCCTGCCTGGCAAGTATACGTTAGTGTCCCTATGATACAGTATTCCAGACAAGGACACTGTATGTCCGAGAACCATGGCCTGCCTGGCAGTATAACGTTAGTGTCCCTATGATCAGTATTCCAGACAGGAGCACTGTATGTCCGAGACCATGCCTGCCTGGGCAGTATAACGTTAGTGTCCCTATGATACAGTATTCCAGACAGGACACTGTATGTCCTAGACCCATGGCCTGCCTGGCAGTATAACGTTAGTGTCCCTATGATACAGTATTCCAACAGGAGCACTGTATGTCCGCGACCATGGCCTGCCTGGCAGTATAAACAGTTAGTGTCCCTATGATACAGATTCCAGACAAGGAGCACTGTAGGTCCGAGACCATGGCCTGCCTGGCAGTATAACTTTAGTGTCCCTATGATACAGCATTCCAGACAGGAGCACTGTATGTCCGAGACCATGGCCTGCTGGCAGTATAACGTTAGTGTCCCTATGAGATCAGTATTCCAGACAGGAGCACTGTATGTCCGGACCATGGCCTGCCTGGCAGTATAACGTTAGTGTCCCCTATGATACATATTCCAGACGGAGCACAGTATGTCCGAGACCATGGCCTGCCTGGCAGTATAACGTTCGCGTCCCTATGATCAGTATTCCAGAACAGGAGCACTGTATGTCCGAGACCATGGCCTGCCTGGCAGTAATACGTTAGTGTCCCTATGATACAGTATTCCAGACAGGAGCACTGTATGTCGCAGACCCATGCCTGCCTGGCATGATAGACGTTATGTCCCTATGATACGTATTGTCTTCCAGACAGGAGCACTGTATGTCCGAGACCATGGCCTGCCGGCAGTATAACGTTAGTGTCCCCTATGAATACAGTATTCCATACAGGAGCACTGTATGTCCGAGACCATGGCCTGCCTGGCAGTATAACGTTAGTGTCCCTATGATACAAGTATTCCAGACAGGAGCACTGTATGTCCGAGACCATGCCTGCCGGGCAGTATACGTTAGTCGTCCCTATGATACATATTCCAGACAGAGACACTGTATGTCCGAGACCATGGCCTCCTGGCAGTATAACGTATTGTCCCTATGATACGCATTTCCAGACAGGAGCACTGTATTGTCCGAGACCATGGCCTGCCTGGCAGTATACGTTAGTGTCCCTATGATACAGTATTCCAGACAGAGCACTGTATGTCCGAGACCATGGCCTGCCTGGCAGTATACGTTAGTTGGTCCCTATGATACAGTAATTCCAGACAGGAGCACTGTATGTCCGAGACATGGCCTGCCTGGCAGTAAACGTTAGTGTCCCTATGATACTATTCAGACAGAGCACTGTAGTCCGAGACCATGGCCTCCTGGCAGTATAACGTTAGTGTCCCCTATGACATTATTCCAGACAGGAGCACTGTATGTCCGAGACCAATGGCCTGCCTGGCAGTATAACGTTTAGTGTCCCTATGATACAGTATTCCAGACAGGAGCACTGTAATGTCCGAGACCCATGGCCTGCCTGGCAGTATAACGTTAGTGTCCCTATGATATACATATTCCAGACAGGAGCACTGTAGTCCGAGACCATGGCCTTCTGGCAGTAAACGTTAGTGTCCCTATGATCCAGTATTCCAGACAGGAGCACTGTATGTCCGAGACCATGGCCTTCTGCATATAACTTAGTTGTCCCTATGATACATATTCCCAGACAGGAGCACTGTATGTCTCGAGACCATGGCCTGCCTGGCAATGTATAACGTTTAGTGTCCCTATGATACAGTATTCCAGACAGGAGCACTGTATGTCCGAGACCATGGCCTGCCTGCAGTATACCGTTAGTGTCCCTATGATACAGTATTCCAACAGGACACTGTATGTCCGAGACCATGGCCTTTCTGGCAGTATAACGTTAGTGTCCCTATGATACGTATTCCAGACAGGAGCACTGTATGTCCGAGACCATGGCCTGCCTGGCAGTAAACGTTGTGTCCCTATGATACAGTATTCCAACAGGAGCATGTATGTCCGAGACCAGGGCCTGCCTGGCAGTATAACGTTAGTGTCCATGATACAGTATTCCCAGACAGAGCACTGTATGTCCGAGACCATGGCCTGCCTGGCATATAACGCTAGTGTCCCTATGATACAGTTCCAGACAGGAGCACTGTATGTCCCGAACCATGGCCTGTCTGGCAGTAAACGTTAGTGTCCCTATGATACAGTATTCCAACAGGAGCACTGTATGCTATGACCATGGCCTGCCTGGCAGTATAACTTAGTGTCCCTATGATACAGTATTCCAGACAGGAGCACTGTATGTCCGAGACCATGGCCTGCTGGCAGTATAACGTTAGTGTCCCTATGATACAGTATCCCGACCGGCCATGTATGTCCGAGCCATGGCCTTGCTGGCAGTATAACGTTAGTGTCCCTATTAATCAGTATTCCAGACAGGAGCACTTTGTATGTCCGAACCATGGCCTGTCTGGCAGTTATACGTTAGTGTCCCTATGATACAGTATTCCAGACAGGACACTGTATGTCCGAGACCATGGCTCCTGCTGGCAGTATAACGTTAGTGTCCTATGATACAGTATTCCTGACAGGAGCACTGTATGTCGCGACCCATGGCCTGCCTGGCAGTATAACGTTAGTGTCCATATGACAGTATTCCAGACAGGAGCACTTGTATGTCCAGACCATGGCCTGCCTGGCAGTATACCGTTAGTGTCCCTATGATACAGTATTCCAGACAGGAGCACTGTATGTCCGAGACCATGGCCTGCCTGGCAGTATAACGTTAGTGTCCCTATGATACAGTATTCCAGACAGGAGCACTGTATGTCCGAGACCATGGCCTGCCTGGCAGTATAACGTTAGTGTCCCTATGATACAGTATTCCAGACAGGAGCACTGTATGTCCGAGACCATGGCCTGCCTGGCAGTATAACGTTAGTGTCCCCTATGTACAGTATTCCAGACAGTAGCACTGTATGTCCGAGACCATGGCCTGCCTGGCAGTATAACGTTAGTGTCCCTATGATAAGCTATTCCAGACAGGAGCACGGTAATGTCCAGACCATGCCTGCCTGGCAGTATAACGTTAGTGTCCCTATGATACAGTATTCCAGACAGGAGCACTGTATGTCCGAGACCATGGCCTGCCTGGCAGTATAACGTTAGCGTCCCTATGATACAGTATTCCAGACAGGAGCACTGTATGTCCGAGACCATGGCCTGCCTGGCAGTATAACGTTAGCGTCCCTATGATACAGTATTCCAGACAGAGCACTGTATGTCCGAGACCATGGCCTCCCTGGCAGTATAACGTTGGTCCCTATGATACAGTATTCCCAGACAGGAGCACTGTATGTCCGAGACCATGGCCTGCCTGGCATATAACGTTGGTCCCTATGATACAGTATTCCAGACAAGCACTGTATGTCCGAGACCATGGCCTGCCTGGCAGTATACGTGTAGTCCCTATGATACAGTTCCAGACAGGAGCACTGTATGTCCGAGACCATGGCCTGCCTGCCAGGATAACGTTAGGTCCCTATGATACAGCATTCCAGACAGGAGCACTGTATGTCCGAGACCATGGCTGCCTGGCAGTATAACGTTAGTGTCCCTATGATACAGTATTCCAGACAGGAGCACTGTATGTCCGAGACCATGGCCTGCCTGGCAGTATAACGTTAGTGTCCCTATGATACAGCATTCCAGACAGGAGCACTGTATGTCCGAGACCATGGCCTGCCTGGCAGATAAAACGTTAGTGTCCCTATGATACGTATTCCAGACAGAGCACTGTAATGTCCCGAGACCATGCCTGCCTGGCAGTATAACGTTAGTCCCTATGATACAATATCCAGACAGAGCCACTGTATGGTCCCAACCATGGCCTGCCTGGCAGTATTACGTTAGTGTCCCTATGATACAGTATTCCAGACAGGAGCACTGTATGTCCGAGACCATGGCCTGCCTGGCAGTATAACGTTAGTGTCCCTATGATACAGTATTCCAGACAGGAGCACTGTATGTCCGAGACCATGGCCTGTCTGGCAGTATAACGTTAGTGTCCCTATGATACAGTATTCCAGACAGGAGCACTGTATGTCCGAGACCATGGCCTGCCTGGCAGTATAACGTTAGTGTCCCTATGATACAGTATTCCAGACAGTCTGGCAGTATAACGTTAGTGTCCCTATGATACGGTATTCCAGACAGGAGCACTGTATGTCCGAGACCATGGACGATTTTCACACATCCGGTTTACATTACCGGCGCTACCGGGTAGTTCCCACTATTTGCGCTGCGGTCCGCTTTGTTATGGGTTTGCACGCATGGCAATAACATGATATGGCCCGGAACGCAGAGCACATGGAGTATCACGCACAACCGCGCATTGTTGAAATCCTTTGTGCGCCGCTATGTGCGATAGTGGGACCTTACCCTAAAGATCGGGGTAAACCAGCAATTTTCTGGTGTTAAAAAGTCAAGCCGAAACAGCTAAAAGCACAATATTTAACAGCTTGCACCAGCTACATAGGTGTCTGTTGCAAAAACAGTCCAACCGCCACAATTCCCCTCCTAAAGTCAAGAGACAGGTAAACGAACCCTGAGACTGCTGGTTAATTCCCACGACTGTGTTAGCTCCAGAATGTCCGGACCACGGCCATCTTGCCAATAAAATGTTTCCTCACATTTAAATTATATCGGCCATTATTAATGTATTGCTTATTGGTTCTTATGGCATATGGGACCAGGGCTCGGGCTTCCTGTTCTGAAATGTCTATATAATGGGGTTTATGTGTGTTATCTTGCTGTTTGTCTGTTTACTAGAGCGTGTATGTGTGAATGTTTGGTTATCTGATTATTAATTATCAGTTCTTTTTCTTTACCACGTTGCTCTCCTCTCACTTTGCATTAAATTCTCTTCATTCACCTTGTCTCTTTGGACTACTGGATACGAGCTGACCTGTCCCCCCACTTGGTCCCCTCTTAGCTCAAAAGTCATAATTTCCCTCCGCACTGTCCCTTCTGCCCCCTATTTTTCCTCACCCTCCAAATAACACCACCTCACCCTGTTCTTCTGTCTCTCAAACTCTCTACTTCCTTTTTGTGGTTGGAAAATTCTCTGCTGTTGTTTTGCAATGATCCGTCATTGAAATTTCCATCATGTGACCCATGTGAAACAACCACAAAATCACATACAGTGCCACTGTGCAACTGATGCATTCAGGACACAGCTTGCCACTTTGTGCACAGTGGAGCACACACAGTTTTTTTTTACACAGGCACGAGTTGGCATTTAGTCTGGGTTTAGCAGATCTGTGCAATTGGTGGACATTCCCCAGTAATTGGTTTCTCCATTTGCGGTCCTGATCCATCTGCCTCCTCTCATTTCTAAAGTAGAACTAAAGCAAAAAATTAAAAATAAATGACAATGAATATTATAACTGCTCACTAAGAAATAGCTGAATATCTGCACTGCGTGTGTCAGGTGTTACACAATCATGGTACCAAATATACAGTTGTACAAAGTCACTGAATTATCTAGCCTCTCCCCACCCCCCTGTATAGTATCTACTAGATGACCTGTCCATTGCCTCTGTAATCAAGACTGAGCAGTGAGAAATCCAATCATTACAAAAAGTAGGAAATCAGGAAGTGCTATAAACCTGCACAATTGCACATGGTTTCTCCAGAATAAGAACATGTTTTGATTATAAAGCAATATGTTTAGATTGTTGTTTAACCATCACACAGGTTTGCTGTAATAATTTGTGGTATTTGTGGAGAAGTTCAGGCACTATATACAAAAAATATATGCAAATATGTTCAAATGACTTGCGTCAGGATATAGAATAGAGGAACCTTCCCTTTAATTATCCTCTGTGTTATTTTAGGCTGCAATGGAAATAGTTTTTTTTTACATTCTCTTTGTTCTAAATATATAAAGCTCTAAAGTCTGTTGGTAGAAAAGAAAGAGTTACATCGTTTTACAGGAGAAAATAACCAACATGGCCGATCTGTTTCCCAACCAACGTTGGCCTGTTTAACTGAAATATTGCAATGGGCACTTTTGGGCATGAGGTGTATGTGTTGCTGCATGTGTTTATTCCAGTACTTCTTTCGCGCAGTATCCCCTCCCACTCTTAATCGGTCATGACTTTCTGTGAAGTCAAGAATGCACAGTAATCGTTATGAGCTATCAGTGGTAGTGAGAATTTCCCACCATGCAATTCACATACCAACTGTCACCATTCCAGTTACAGCAAAGCTGCACACAGCAGTTTATGGTAATTAGGCACTTGATTGGCAGGCACTTGATTGGCAGCTGAAATGTTAGTTGTTTCACAGTGGATATTAAGAAATAGGGGTCAGATCAACAAAAAAAAATAAAAATGTCACAGCGACAGCTTGGAAGAATGATATAGTTATGTCCTGTATAGATGTCCTTTAAATTGGCATTGTATAGACAGTATAAGGGTCACAGCCAGCTGATAATCATTGTATGAATACCAAGTGCAGTAATGAGATCAGCCTTTACAGAGCTGCAGGATGTATACTGTACATTTAAAGGACTAGGAAGAATGCAAGTAACTGTATTTCTATTAAGAATAAGAAGTTGGTAACCTCTCCCTGGGTTGCTCTACTATCTGTGTCCCGCGAGGATCCATCTACTCAGAGTTCTGGAGCTCTGATGAAGTGATGGGTTTAGACGTGTTCCCCCTGTATATATCGTGCCTTGTTCTGAATATGCTGTGTGTGGTTGAATAAAAGTTACACCTCTACTTATTGGACCTGCTGGTAGGTATCCGTCTTTTCTACATGTACTTAACTGTATTTCTATTGGCTTATTATGTCTTGGCACTAATTGGCTTCTTTCCACAGATGGTATCACGGTTACCTGTCAGGCATAGATGCCGAAAAATTATTGCAGGAGAAGGGAGAACCCTGGACCTTCCTGGTTAGAGAGAGCCGCAGTAAGCCTGGTGACTTTGTCATCTCCGTTCTGACAGAAGAACAGAAAGATGGACTGAACAAAGTGACACACATCAAGATATACACCAAGGTACATTATTCTAGCACATGGCAACTGCTCAGACAGACCATTAACATTCCAGACATACAGAGTTTGTATTAACATGGTATCTTCCCATCTCTCCTTGGCAGGAGGATAAATACACTCTGGGGGATGAGAAGTTTGATTCACTCACAGACCTCATTGAGGAGTACAAGAAGAAGCCTATTGAGGAGATGTCGGGGAATCGAATGTACCTAAAGAAGGTGAACAAGTGGAGATCACAGTATAACAACCCTGTGCATTATTTGGTCTCTAATTCTGTCCTTAGCTGTCGTCTCCTTTCATTTTTACCTCTTCTGCTTTGATGATTTTGATTGTGTCAACTAACAAATTAGTGCCAAAAGTCATAGTTCGAGAAGCAGGAAGGAGATTGAAGTCACCAATAAATGAAATAGGATGGGGAGAGAAAAAAGGCTTTGAAACTCCCTTTTCAGCAATATGCAAGTAAGGAACAAAGACTTCTGGGTATTTACCATGGTTCCATGGAAGCTCTTAGGAAAGCGATATCTTTAAAAAGACTTTTGCAGCATTCCACAAGCTAAACGCAAAACCAGAGCGCCATCTACACACCACTTTCAGTATTACTGAGCCATCATCAGTGTAGTGCAAGCCTCTGGTTTCGCAGTGTGAAGAGCCTATAGACCGACTTCACCAGTAATTAATAGTTTGTGGAATGCTGTAAAAGTCTTTTTAAAGATATCGCTTTCCTAAAAGCTTCCATGGAACATGTTAAATACCCAGAAGTCTTTGTTCCTTATTTGCATATTGTTTTAGCATTTTTCTCAAACAAGAACATTTTTGTGCTCAGTGAGTCTCCTTATCCAGTGTATGGCCTGATTGAGATCATTGAACCCCAATAATACTCTACAAAGACAGATAGATAATCAGCTTAAACAGAGTAAATTACATTTCCTTATAAGCTATTGGTGGTTTGGACGCGGGTCTGTGTACTGTTTCCCCTAAGTTACTTTGTTCTATTATTATTATTTATAATCGTGCTGGTTTCAGACCCTTTACAAGTTCACAATGTTCCTACTTATTACTGTTCACTATTGAATCCTGCTAAGTTTCTATTTGTTTTTATTATTTATAGAAAATACTTTTTTTGTGATTTATTCATCTCCTATCTGCCTGTAACAATAAAGCTTAGTGTATTACACTTAAAGGGAATGTCCACTGAAAAAAACACTTTTCTCTAAATTGTCTATCACCCCCCCCAAACCCTACTTTCTCGATATCCCCATGTTTCAAAAAGGCTCTTGATCTTGCTAACCTGACCCAGTCCCTCGCTGCCTCTGCTGCACTTACTGGTTGCGGCTGGTCACATTTATCGGAACCCTTGGATTGGACCTTACAGTTTATGTAGGATATTGACACGTTTGTCTGAAGATACGCACTAATCTTTCCCTTTACCCTACAGACCTTGCTATGCAGTCTATTAGTTGGGAAACACATGGGTTGGTGTCCCACCGCTCTTGTAATGAGGTTTATAACACTCTCCCTTTCTTCTCACAGCCATATTACTCCACAAGGGTCAATGCTGCTGATATTGAAAACCGAATGAAAGAATTAAATAAGAAGCAATTGAAAGATGAAACGGCCAAGGCTGGGTTCTGGGAAGAGTTTGATGTAAGACTTAAATAGTTCACGTTTGTTCTTTTTCACCTTTCTCAGTCTGAACATCATCATGATCCTTCATAGAATATCTGAGAGCCTAAATAATACTTTAATGTTCACATTAACAACTGTAGTTGTCCGACACACCGGCAGAAACAGAGGAAGTCTGATTCGTGGTGACCAAACTGGTCCCTGGGGTAGCTGCATGTCTAACTGTACCAATCTGTCCACAGGCTCTGCAGAAACAAGAATCAAAAGCCATGCACGACCGTAAAGAGGGTCAAAGACCAGAAAATAAAAGCAAGAATCGTTACAAGAACATTCTTCCATGTAAGTTATCTGACGGCGACCTATGGTTAGAAGTTATGTCCCTATGTACAGATTCCAGACAGGAGCAGTATGTCCGAGACCATGGCCTGCCTGCAGTCATATAACGTTAGGTCCTATGATACAGTATTCCAGACAGGAGCACTGGATGTCCGAGACCATGGCCTGCTGGCGTATAATGTTAGTGTCCCTATGATACAGTATTCCAGACAGGAGCACTGTATGTCCGAGACCATGGCCTGCCTGGCAGTATAACGTTAGTGTCCCTATGATAGCATTCCAGACAGGAGCACTGTATGTCCGAGACCATGGCCTGTCTGCAGTATAAACGTTAGTGTCCCTATGATAAAGTTTCCAGACAGGAGCACGTGTATGTCCGAGACCATGGCCTGCCTGGCAGTATAACGTTAGTGTCCCTATGATACAGTATTCCAGACAGGAGCACTGTATGTCCGAGACCATGGCCGTCTGGCAGTATAACGTTAGTGTCCCTATGATACAGCATTCCAGACAGGAGCACTGTATGTCCGAGACCATGGCCTGTCTGGCAGTATAACGTTAGTGTCCCTATGATACAGCATTCCAGACAGGAGCACTGTATGTCCGAGACCATGGCCTGTCTGGCAGTATAACGTTAGTGTCCCTATGATACAGATTCCACGAAGGAGCACTGTATGTTGAGACCATGGCCTGCCTGGCAGTATAACGTTAGTGTCCCTATGATACAGTATTCCAGACAGGAGCACTGTATGTCCGAGACCTGGCCTGTCTGGCAGTTATAACGTTAGTGTCCCTATGATACAGCATTCCAGACGGAGCACTGTATGTTCGAGACCATGGCCTGCCTGGCAGTATAACTTAGTGTCCCTATGATACAGTATTCCAGACAGGAGCACTGTATGTCCGAGACCATGGCCTTCTGGCAGTATAACGTTAGTGTCCCTATGATACAGCATTCCAGACAGGAGCACTGTATGTCCGAGACCATGGCCGTCTGGCAGTATAACGTTAGTGTCCCTATATACAGTATTCCAGACAGGAGCACTGTATGTCGAGACCATGGCCTGCCTGGCAGTATAACGTTAGTGTCCCTATGATACAGTATTCCAGACAGGAGCACTGTAGTCCGAGACATGGCCTGCGGCAGTATAACGTTAGTGTCCCTATGTACAGTATTCCAGACAGGAGCACTGTATGTCCGAGACCATGTGCCTGGCCGGTATAACGTAGTGTCCCTATGATACAGCATTCCAGACAGGAGCACTGTATGTCCGAGACCATGGCCTGCCTGGCAGTATAACGTTAGTGTCCCTATGATACAGTATTCCAGAAAGGAGCACTGTATGTCCGAGACCATGGCTGTCTGGCAGTATAACGTTAGTGTCCCTATGTACAGCATTCCAGACAGGAGCACTGTATGTCCGAGACCATGGCCTGCGGCAGTATAACGTTAGTGTCCATGATACAGATTCCAGACAGGAGCACTGTATGTCGAGACCATGGCCTGCTGGCAGATAACGTTAGTGTCCCTATGATACAGTATTCCAGACAGGAGCACTGTATGTTCCGAGACCATGGCGCCTGGCAGTATAACGTTAGTGTCCCTATGATACAGTATTCCAGACAGGAGCACTGTATGTCCGAGACCGGCGCCTGGCAGTATAACGTTAGTGTCCCTATGATACAGTATTCCAGACAGGAGCACTGTATGTCCGAGACCATGGCCTGCTGGCAGTATAACGTTAGTGTCCCTATGATTACAGTATTCCAGAACAGGAGCACTGTATGTCCGAGACCATGGCCTGCCTGGCAGTATAACGTTAGTGTCCCTATGATACAGTATTCCAGACAGGAGCACTGTAGTCCGAGACATGGCCTGCCTGGCAGTATAACGTTAGTGTCCCTATGATACATATTCCAGACAGGAGCACTGTATGTCCGAGACCATGGCCTGCCTGGCAGTTATAACGTTAGTGTCCCTATGTACAGTATTCCAGACAGGAGCACTGTATGTCCGAGACCATGGCCCTGCCTGGCAGTAAACGTTAGTGTCCCTATGATACAGTATTCCAGACAGGAGCACTGTATGTCCGAGACCATGGCGCCTGGCAGTATAACGTTAGTGTCCCTTGATACAGCATTCCAGACAGGAGCACTGTATGTCCGAGACCATGGCTGCCTGGCAGTATAACGTTAGTGTCCCTATGATACAGTATTCCAGACAGGAGCACTGTATGTCCGAGACCATGGCTGCCTGGCAGTATAACGTTGACCATGGCCTGCCTGGCAGTATAACGTTAGTGTCCCTATGATACAGCATTCCAGACAGGAGCACTGTATGTCCGAGACCATGGCCTCCTGGCGTATAACGTTAGTGTCCCTATGATACAGTATTCCAGACAGAGGCACTGTATGTCCGAGACCATGGCCTGCCTGGCAGTATATAGTTAGTGTCCCTATGATACAGATTCCAGACAGGAGCACTGTATGTCCGAGACCATGGCCTGCCTGGCAGTAAAACGTTAGTGTCCCTATGATACAGCATTCCAGACAGGAGCACTGTATGTCCACCGACCATGGCCTGCCTGGCAGTATAAATGTTAGTGTCCCTATGATACAGCATTCCAGACAGGGAGCACTGTATGTCCGAACCATGGCCTGCCTGGCAGTATAACGTTAGTGTCCCTATGATACATATTCCAGACAGGAGCACTGTATGTCCGAGACCATGGCCGTGCTGGCAGTAACGTTAGTGTCCCTATGATACAGTATTCAGACAGGAGCACTGTATGTCCGAGACCATGGCCTGTCTGGCAGTATAACGTTAGTTGTCCCTATGAACAGCATGTTCCAGACAGGAGCCACTGTATGTCCGAGACCATGGCCTGTCTGGCAGTATAACGTTAGTGTCCCTATGATACGCATTCCAGACAGGAGCACTGTAGGTCCGAGACCATGGCCTGCCTGGCAGTATAACGTTAGTGTCCCTATGATACTAATTCCAGACAGGAGCACTGTATGTCCCGAGACCATGGCCTCTGGCAGTATAACGTTAGTGTCCCTATGATACAGCTATTCCAGACAGGAGCACTGTATGTCGAGACCATGGCCTGCCTGGCAGTATAACTTTAGTGTCCCTATGATACAGTATTCCAGACAGGAGCACTGTATGTTCCGAGACCATGGCCTGTCTGGCAGTATAACGTTAGTGTCCCTATGATACAGCATTTCCAGACAGGAGCACTGTATGTCCGAGACCATGGCCTGCTGGCAGTATAACGTTAGTGTCCCTATGATACACATTCCAGACAGGAGCACTGTATGTCCGAGACCATGGCCTGCTGGCATATAACGTTAGTGTCCTATGATACATATTCCAGACAGGAGCACTGTATGTCCGAGCCATGGCCTGCCTGGCAGTATAAACGTTAGTGTCCCTATGATAACATATTCCAGACAGGAGCACTGTATGTCCGGAGACCATGGCCTGCCTGGCAGTATAACGTAGTGTCCCTATGATACAGTATTCCAGACAGGAGCACTGTATGTCCGAGACCATGGCCTGCCTGGCAGTATAACGTTAGTGTCCCTTGATACAGTATCCAGACAGGAGCACTGTATGTCCGAGACTGCCCTGTCCTGGCAGTATAACGCTAGTGTCCCTATGATACAGCTTCCAGACAGGAGCACTGTATTGTCCGAGACCATGGCCTGTCTGGCAGTATAACGTTAGTGTCCCTATATACAATTCCAGACAGGAGCACTGTATGTCCGAGACCATGGCCTGCTGGCAGTATAAACGTTAGTGTCCCTATGATACAGTAATTCCAGACAGGAGCACTGTATGTCGAGACCATGGCCTGCCTGGCAGTATAACGTTAGTGTCCCTATGATACAGTATTCCAGACAGAGCACTGTATGTCCGAGACCATGGCCTGCCTGGCAGTATAACGTTAGTGTCCCATGATACAGTATTCCAGACAGGAGCACTGTATGTCCGAGACCATGGCCCTGCCTGGCAGTATAACGTTAGTGTCCCTATGATACAGTATTCCAGACGGAGCACTGTATGTCCGAGACCATGGCCTGCCTGGCAGTATAACGTTAGTGTCCCTATGATACAGTATTCCAGACGGAGCACTGTATGTCCGGACCATGGCCTGCCTGGCAGTATAACGTTAGTGTCCCTATGATACAGTATTCCAGACAGGAGCACTGTATGTCCGAGACCATGGCCTGCCTGGCAGTATAAACGTTATGTCCCTATGATCAGTATTCCAGACAGGAGCACTGTATGTCCGAGACCATGGCCTGCTGGCAGTATAACGTTAGTGTCCCTATGATACAGTATTCGACAGGAGCACTGTATGGTCCGAGACCATGGCCTGCCTGGCAGTATAAACGTTAGTGTCCCTATGATACAGCATTCCAGACAGGAGCACTGTATGTCCGAGACCATGGCCTGCCTGGCAGTATAACGTTAGTGTCCCTATGATACAGAGATTCCAGACAGGAGCACTGTATGTCCGTACCATGGCCTCCTGGCAGTATAACGTTAGTGTCCCTATGATACAGCTTCCAGACAGGAGCACTGTATGTCCGAGACCATGGCCGCCTGGCAGTATAAGTTAGTGTCCCTATGATACAGTATTCCAGACAGGAGCACTGTATGTCCGAGACCATGGCCTGCCTGGCATATAACGTTAGTGTCCCTATGATACAGTATTCCAGACAGCACTGTATGTCCGAGACCATGGCCTGCCTGGCATGTATAACGTTAGTGTCCCTATGATACAGTATTCCAGACAGAGCACTGTAGGTCCGACCATGGCCTGCCTGGCAGTATAACGTTAGTGTCCCTATGATACAGTATTCCAGACAGGAGCACTGTATGTCCGAGACCATGGCCTGCCTGGCAGTAAATAACGTTAGTGTCCCTATGATACAGTATTCCAGACAGGAGCACTGTATTTCCGAGACCATGGCCTGCCTGGCAGTATAACGTTAGTGTCCCTATGAACAGTCATTCCAGACAGGAGCACTGTATGTCCGAGACCATGGCCTGCCTGGCAGTATAACGTTAGTGTCCCTATGAACAGTATTCCAGACAGGAGCACTGTATGTCCGAGACCATGGCCTGCCTGGCAGTATAACGTAGTGTCCCTATGATACAGCTTCCAGACAGGAGCACTGTATGTCGAGACCATGGCCTTTCTGGCAGTATAACGTTAGTTGTCCCTATGATACAGTATTCCAGACAGGAGCACTGTAATGTCCGAGACCATGGCCTGCTGGCAGTATAACGTTAGTGTCCCTATGATACAGTATTCCAGACAGGAGCACTGTATGTCCGAGACCATGGCCTGTCTGGCAGTATAACGTTAGTGTCCCTATGATACAGTATTCCAGACAGGAGCACTGTATGTCCGAGACCATGGCTGCCTGGCAGTATAACGTTATGTCCCTATGATACAGTATCCAGACAGGAGCACTGTATGTCCGAGACCATGGCCTGCCTGGCAGTATAAACGTTAGTGTCCCTATGATACAGTATTCCAGACAGGAGCACTGTATGTCCGGACCATGGCCTGCCTGGCAGTATAACGTTAGTGTCCCATGATAGTATTCCACAGGAGCACTGTATGTCCGAGACCATGGCTTTCTGGCCGTATAACGTTAGTGTCCCTATGATACAGTATCATCCAGACAGGAGCACTGTATGTCCGAGACCATGGCTTCGCCTCAGTATAACGTTAGTTGTCCTATGATACAGTATTCCAGACAGGAGCACTGTATGTCAGACCATGGCCTGCCTGGCAGTATAACGTTAGTGTCCCTATGATACAGTATTCCAGACAGGACACTGTATGTCCGAGACCATGGCCTGCCTGGCATTATAACGTTAGTGTCCCTATGATACAGTATTCCAGACAGGAGCACTGTATGTCCGAGACCATGGCCTCTGGCAGTATAACGTTAGTGTCCCTATGATACAGTATTCCAGACAGGAGCACTGTATGTCCGAGAACCATGGCCTGCCTGGCAGTATAACGTTAGTGTCCCTATGATACAGTATCCCAGACAGGAGCACTGTATGTCCGAGACCATGGCCTGCCTGGCAGTATAACGTTAGTGTCCCTATGATACAGTATTCCAGACAGGAGCACTGTATGTCCGAGACCATGGCCTGCCTGGCAGTATAAGCTAGTGTCCATCTATGATCGCATTCCAGACAGGAGCACTGTATGTCCGAGACCATGGCCTGCCTGGCAGTAATACGTTAGTGTCCCTATGATACAGTATTCCAGACAGGAGCACTGTATGTCGAGACCATGGCCTGCCTGGCGTATAACTTAGTGTCCCTATGATACAGTATTCCAGACAGGAGCACTGTATGTCCGAGACCATGGCCTGTCTGGCAGTATAACGTTAGTGTCCCTATGATACAGTATTCCAGACAGGAGCACTGTATGTCCGAGACCATGGCCTGCCGGCAGTATAACGTTAGTGTCCCTATGATACAGTATTCCAGACAGGAGCACTGTATGTCCGAACCATGCCCTGTCTGGCATATAACGTTAGTGTCCCTATGATACAGTATTCCAGACAGGAGCACTGTATGTCCGAGACCATGGCCTGCCTGGCAGTATAACGTTAGTGTCCCTATGATACAGTATTCCACCAGGAGCACTGTATGTCCGAGACCATGCCTGCCTGGCAGTATAACGTTAGTGTCCCTATGATACAGTATTCCAACAGAGCACTGTATGTCCGGACCATGCCCTGCCTGGCAGTATAACGTTAGTGTCCCTATGATACAGTATTCCGACAGGAGCACTGTATGTCCGAGACCATGGCCTGCCTGGCAGTATAACGTTTAGTGTCCCTATGATACATATTCCAGACAGGAGCACTGTATGTCCGAGACCATGGCCTGCCTGGCAGTATAACGTTAGTGTCCCTATGATACAGTATTCCAGACAGGAGCACTGTAATGTCCGAGACCATGGCCTGCCTGGCAGTATAACGTTAGTGTCCCTATGATACAGTATTCCAGACAGGAGCACTGTATGTTCCGAGACCATGGCCTGCCTGGCAGTATAAAACGTTAGTGTCCCTATGATACAGTATTCCAGACAGGAGCACTGTATGTCCGGACCATGGCCTGCCTGGCAGTATAACGTTAGCGTCCCTATGATACAGTATTCCAGACAGGAGCACTGTATGTCCGAACCATGGCCTGCCTGGCAGTTAACGTTAGGTCCCTATGATACAGTATTCCAGACAGGAGCACTGTATGTGCCGAGACCATGGCCTGCCTGGCAGTATAACGTTAGCGTCCCTATGATACAGATTCCAGACAGGAGCACTGTATGTCCGAGACCCATGGCCTGCCTGGCAGTATAACCGTTAGGGTCCCATGATACAGTATTCCAGACAGAGAGCTGTAATGTCCGAGACCATGGCCTGCCTGGCAGTATAACGTTAGTGTCCCTATGATACAGCATTCCAGACAGGAGCACTGTAATGTCCGAGACCATGGCCTGCCTGGCAGTATAACGTTAGTGTCCCTATGATACAGCTTCCCAGACAGGAGCACTGTATGTCCGAGACCATGGCCTGCCTGGCAGTATAACGTTAGTGTCCCTATGATACAGCATTCCAGACAGGAGCACTGATGTCCGAGACCATGGCCTGCCTGGCAGTATAACGTTAGTGTCCCTATGATACAGTAATTCCAGACAGTATTCCAGACGAGCACTGTATGTCCGAGACCATGGCCTGCCTGGCAGTATAATGTTAGTGTCCCTATGATACAGTATTCCAGACAGGAGCACTGTATGTCCGAGACCATGGCCTGCCTGGCAGTATAACGTTAGTGTCCCTATGATACAGTATTCCAGACAGGAGCACTGTATGTCCGAGACCATGGCCTGTCTGGCAGTATAACGTTAGTGTCCCTTATGATAGCAGCATCCCGACAGAGCACTGTATGTCCGAGACCATGGCCTGCCTGGCAGTATAACGTTAGTGTCCCTATGATCAGTTCCAGCAGGAGCACTGTAATGTCCGAGACCATGGCCTGCTGGCAGTATAACTTTAGTGTCCCTATGATACAGATTCCCAGACAGGAGCACTGTAATTCCGAGACCATGGCCTGTCCTGGCAGTATAACGTTAGTGTCCCTATGCATACAGATTCCAGACAGGAGCACTGTACTGTCCGACCATGGCCTTGCCTGGCGTATAAACGTTAGTGTCCCTATGAACAGCATTCCAGACAGGAGCACTGTATGTCCGAGACCATGGCCTGCCTGGCGTATAACGTTAGTGTCCCTATGATACAGTATTCCAGACAGAGCACTGTATGTCCGAGACCATGGCCTGCCTGGCAGTATAACGTTAGTGTCCCTATGATCAGATTCCAGACAGGAGCACTGTATGTCGAGACCATGGCCTGCCTGGCAGTATAACGTTAGTGTCCCTATGATACACAGATTCCAGACAGGAGCACTGTATGTCCGAGACCATGGCCTGTCTGGCATATAACGTTAGTGTCCCCTATGATACACAGATTCCAGACAGGAGCACTGTATGTCCGAGACCATGGCCTGTCCTGGCAGTATAACGTTAGTGTCCCTATGATAGCATTCCAGACGGAGCACTGTATGTCGAGACCATGGCCTGTCTGGCAGTATACGTTAGTGTCCCTATGATACATATTCCAGACAGGGCACTGTATGTCCGAGACCATGGCCTTGCTGCAGTATAACTTTAGTGTCCCTATGATACAGTTTCCAGACAGGAGCACTGTATGTCCGAGACCATGGCCTGCTCTGGCAGTAACTTAGTGTCCCTATGATACAGTATTCCAGACAGGAGCACTGTTGTCCGAGACCATGGCCTGTCTGGCAGTATAACGTTAGTGTCCCTATGATACAGTTTCCAGACAGGAGCACTGTATGTCCGAGCCATGGCCTGTCTGGCAGTATAACGCTAGTGTCCCTATGATAACAGCATTCCAACGGAGCACTGTATGTCCGAGCCATGGCCTGTCTGGCAGTATAACGTTGTGTCCCTATGATACGCATTCCCAGACAGAGCACTGTATGTCCGAGACCATGGCCTGCTGGCAGTATAACGTTAGTGTCCCTATGATACGAATTCCAGACAGGAGCACTGTATGTCCGAGACCATGGCCTGCCTGGCAGTATAACGTTAGTGTCCCTATGATACAGTATTCCAGACAGGAGCACTGTATGTCCGAGACCATGGCCTGCCTGGCAGTATAACGTTAGTGTCCCTATGATACAGTATTCCAGACGGAGCACTGTATGTCCGAGACCATGGCCTGTCTGGCAGTATACGTTAGTGTCCCTATGATACAGTATTCCAGACAGGAGCACTGTATGTCCGAGACCATGGCCTGCCTGGCAGTATAACGTTAGTGTCCCATGATACAGTATTCCAGACAGGAGCACTGTATGTCCGAGACCATGGCCTCCTGGCAGTATAACGTTAGTGTCCCTATGATACAGTATTCCAGCAGGAGCACTGTATGTCCGAGACCATGGCCTCCTGGCAGTATAACGTTAGTGTCCCTATGATACGTATTCCAGACAGGACACTGTATGTCCGAGACCATGGCCTGCCTGGCAGTATAACGTTAGTGTCCCTATGATACAGTATTCCAGACAGGAGCACTGTATGTCCGAGACCATGGCCTGCCTGGCAGTATAACGTTAGTGTCCCTATGACAGCATTCCAGACAGGAGCACTGTATGTCCGAGACCATGGCCTGCCTGGCATAACGTTAGTGTCCCTATGATACAGCATTCCAGACAGAGCACTGTATGTCCGAGACCATGGCCTGTCTGGCAGTATAACGTTAGTGTCCCTATGATACAGTATCCAGACAGGAGCACTGTATGTCCGAGACCATGGCCTGCCTGGCAGTATAACGTTAGTGTCCCTATGATACAGTATTCCAGACAGGAGCACTGTATGTCCGAGACCATGCCTGCCTGGCAGTATAACGTTAGGTCCCTATGATACAGTATTCCAGACAGGAGCACTGTATGTCCGAGACCATGGCCTTCCTGGCAGTATAACGTAGTGTCCCTATGATACAGTATTCCAGACAGAGCACTGTATGTCCGAGACCATGGCCTGCCTGGCAGTATAACGTAGTGTCCCTATGATACAGTATTCCAGACAGGAGCACTGTATGTCCGAGACCATGGCCTGCCTGGCAGTATAACGTTAGTGTCCCTATGATACAGTATTCCAGACAGGAGCACTGTATGTCCGAGACCATGGCCTGCCTGGCAGTATACGTTGTGTCCCTATGATCAGATTCCAGACAGGAGCACTGTATTGTCCGAGACCATGGCCTCCTGGCAGTATAACGTTAGTGTCCCTATGATACAGTATTTCCAGACAGGAGCACTGTATGTCCGAGACCATGGCCTCCCTGGCAGTATAACGTTTGTCCCTATGATACAGCATTCCAGACAGGAGCACTGTATGTCCGAGACCATGGCCTGCTGGCATGTATAACGTTAGTGTCCCTATGATACAGTATTCCAGACAGGAGACTGTATGTCCGAGACCATGGCCTCCTGGCAGTATAACGTTAGTGTCCCTATGATACAGTATTCCAGACAGGAGCACTGTATGTCCGAGACCATGGCCTGCTGGCAGTATAACGTTAGTGTCCCTATGATACAGTATTCCAGACAGGAGCACTGTATGTCCAGACCATGGCCTGCCTGGCAGTATAACGTTAGTGTCCCTATGATACAGTATTCCAGACAGGAAGCACTGTATGTCCGAGCCATGGCCTGCCTGGCAGTATAACGTAGTGTCCCTATGATACAGTATTCCAGACAGGAGCACTGTATGTCCGAGACCATGGCCTGCCTGGCAGTATAACGTTAGTGTCCCTATGATACGTATTCCAGACAGGAGCACTGTATGTCCGAGACCATGGCCTGCTGGCAGTATAACGTTAGTGTCCCTATGATACAGTATTCCAGACAGGAGCACTGTATGTCCGAGACCATGGCCTTCTGGCAGTATAAACGTTAGTGTCCCTATGATACAGTTTCCAGACAGGAGCACTGTATGTCCGAGACCATGGCCTGCCTGGCAGTAATAACGTTAGTTCCCTATGATACAGTATCCAGACCAGGACACTGTATGTCCGAGACCATGGCCTGCCTGGCGTAATACGTTAGTGTCCCTATGATACAACTTCCAGACAGGAGCACTGTATGTCCGAGACCATGGCCTGCTGGCAGTATAACGTTAGTGTCCCCATGATACAGTATTCCAGACAGGAGCACTGTATGTCCGAGACCATGGCCTGCCTGGCAGTATAACGTTAGTGTCCCTATGATACAGTATTCCAGACAGGAGCACTGTATGTCCGAACCATGGCCTGCCTGGCAGTATAACGTTAGTGTCCCTATGATACAGTATTCCAGACAGGAGCACTGTATGTCCGAGACCATGGCCTGCCTGGCAGTATAACGTTGTGTCCCTATGATACGATTCCAACAGAGCACTGTATGTCCGAGACCATGGCCTGTCTGGCAGTATAACGTTAGTGTCCCTATGATACGTATCCAGACAGGAGCACTGTATGTCTGAGACCATGGCCTGCCTGGCAGTATAACGTTAGTGTCCCTATGATACAGTATTCCAGACAGGAGCACTGTATGTCCAGACATGGCCTGTTGGCAGTATAACGTTAGTGTCCCTATGATACAGTATTCCAGACAGGAGCACTGTATGTCCGAGACATGGCCTGCTGGCAGTATAACGTTAGTGTCCCTATGATACAGTATTCCAGACAGGGCACTGTATGTCCGAGACCATGGCCTGCTGGCGTATAACGTTAGTGTCCCTATGATACAGTATTCCAGACAGGAGCACTGTATGTCCGAGACCATGGCCTGCCTGGCAGTATAACGTTAGTGTCCCTATGATACAGTATTCCAGACAGGAGCACTGTATGTCCGAGACCATGGCCTGCCTGGCAGTATAACGTTAGTGTCCCTATGATACAGTATTCCAGACAGGAGCACTGTATGTCCGGACCATGGCCTGCCTGGCAGTATAACGTTAGTGTCCCTATGATACAGTATTCCAGACAGGAGCACTGTATGTCCGAGACCATGGCCTGCCTGGCAGTATAACGTTAGTGTCCCTATGATACATATTCCAGACAGGAGCACTGTATTGTCCGAGACCATGGCCTTCCTGGCAGTATAACGTTAGTGTCCCTATGATACAGTATTCCAGCCAGGAGCACTGTATGTCCGAGACCATGGCCTGCCTGGCAGTATAAACGTTAGTGTCCCTATGATACAGTATTCCAGACAGAGCACTGTATGTCCGAGACCATGGCCTGCCTGGCGTATAACGTTAGTGTCCCTATGATACAGTATTCCGACAGGAGCACTGTAATGTCCGAGACCATGGCCTGCCTGGCAGTATAATACGTTAGTGTCCCTATGATACAGTATTCCAGACAGGAGCACTGTATGTCCGAGACCATGGCCTGCCTGGCAGTATAACGTTAGTGTCCCTATGATACAGTATTCCAGACAGGAGCACTGTATGTCCGAGACCATGGCCTCCTGGCAGTATAACGTTAGGTCCCTAGATACAGTTTCCGACAGGAGCACTGTATTGTCCGAGACCATGCCTGCCTGCAGTATAACGTTAGGGTCCCTATGATACAGTATTCCAGACAGGAGCACTGTATGTCCGAGACCATGGCCTGCCTGGCAGTATAACGTTAGTGTCCCTATGATACAGATTCCAGACAGGAGCACTGTATGTCCGAGACCATGGCCTGCCTGGCAGTATAACGTTAGTGTCCCTATGATACAGTATTCCAGACAGGAGCACTGTATGTCCGAGACCATGGCTGCCTGGCGTATAACGTGTAGTGTCCCTATGATACAGCATTCCAGACAGGAGCACTGTATGTCCGAGACCATGGCCTGCCTGGCAGTATAACGTTAGTGTCCCTATGATACAGTATTCCAGACAGGAGCACTGTATGTCCGAGACCATGGCCTGCCTGGCAGTATAACGTTAGTGTCCCTATGATACAGTAATTCCAGACAGGAGCACTGTATGTCCGAGACCATGGCCTGCCTGGCAGTATAACGTTAGTGTCCCTATGATACAGTATTCCAGACAGGAGCACTGTAATGTCCGAGACCATGGCCTGCCTGGCAGTATAACGTTAGCGTCCTATGATACAGTATTTCCAAGCAGGAGCACTGTAATGTCCGAGACCATGGCCTGCCTGGCAGTATACACGTTAGTGTCCCTATGATACAGTATTCCAGACAGGAGCACTGTATGTCCGAGACCATGGCCTGCCTGGCAGTATAACGTTAGTGTCCCTATGATACAGTATTCCAGACAGGAGCACTGTATGTCCGAGACCATGGCCTGTCTGGCAGTATAACGTTAGTGTCCCTATGATACAGTATTCCAGACAGGAGCACTGTATGTCCGAGACCATGGCCTGCCTGGCAGTATAACGTTAGTGTCCCTATGATCAGCATTCCAGACAGGAGCAACTGTAGGTTCGAGACCATGGCCTGCCTGGCAGTATAACGTTAGTGTCCCTATGATACAGTATTCCAGACAGGAGCACTGTATGTCCCGAGACCATGGCCTGTCTGGCAGTATAACGTTAGTGTCCCTATGATACACATTCCAGACAGGAGCACTGTATGTCCGAGACCATGGCCTGCCTGGCAGTATAACGTTAGTGTCCCTATGATCAGCATTCCAGACAGGAGCACTGTATGTCCGAGACCATTGCCTGCCTGGCAGTATACGTTAGTGCCCTATGATACATATTCCAGACAGGAGCACTGTATGTCCGAGAACCATGGCCTGCCTGGCAGTATAACGTTAGTGTCCCTATGATACAGTATTCCAGACAGGAGCACTGTATGTGTCCGAGACCATGGCCTGCCTGGCAGTATACGCTTAGTGTCCCTATGATACAGCATTCCAGACAGGAGCACTGTATGTCCGAGACCATGGCCTGCCTGGCAGTAATAACGTTAGTGTCCCTATGATACAGTTCCTTCCAGACAGGAGCACTGTATGTCCGACCATGGCCTGTCTGGCAGTATAACGTTAGTGTCCCTATGATACAGCATTCCAGACAGGAGCACTGTATGTCCGAGACCATGGCCTGTCTGGCAGTATAACGTTAGTGTCCCTATGATACGCAATTCCAGACAGAGCACTGTATGTCCGAGACCATGGCCTGTCTGGCAGTATAACGTTAGTGTCCCTATGATACGAATTCCAGACAGGAGCACTGTATGTCTGAGACCATGGCCTGCCTGGCAGTATAACGTTAGTGTCCCTTATACAGTATTCCAGACAGGAGCACTGTATGTCCGAGACCATGGCCTGTCTGCAGTATAACGTTAGTGTCCCTATGATACAGCATTCCAGACGAGAGCACTGTATGTCCGAGACCATGGCCTGTCCTGGCAGTATAACGTTAGTGTCCCTATGATACAGTATTCCAGACAGGAGCACTGTATGTCCGAGACCATGGCCTGCTGGCAGTATAACGTTAGTGTCCCTATGATACAGTATTCCAGACAGGAGCACTGTATGTCCGAGACCATGGCCTCCTGGCAGTATAACGTAGTGTCCCTATGATACAGTATTCCAGAGGAGCACTGTATGTCCGAGACCAGGCCTGCCTGGCAGTATAAACGTTATGTCCCTATGATACGTATTCCAGACAGGAGCACTGTATGTCCGAGACCATGGCCTGCCTGGCAGTATAACGTTAGTGTCCCTATGATACAGTATTCCAGACAGGAGCACTGTATGTCCGAGACCATGGCCTGCCTGGCAGTATAACGTTAGTGTCCCTATGATACAGCATTCCAGACAGGAGCACTGTATGTCCGAGACCATGGCCTGCCTGGCTATAACGTTAGTGTCCCTATGATACAGATTCCAGACAGAGCACTGTATGTCCGAGACCATGGCCTGTCTGGCAGTATAACGTTAGTGTCCCTTGATACAGTATCCAGACAGAGCACTGTATGTCCGAGACCATGGCCTGCCTGGCAGTATAACGTTAGTGTCCCTATGATACAGTATTCCAGACAGGAGCACTGTATGTCCAGACCATGGCCTGCCTGGCAGTATAACGTTAGTGTCCCTATGATACAGTATTCCAGACAGGAGCACTGTATGTCCGAGACCATGGCCTTCCTGGCAGTATAACGTTAGTGTCCCTATGATACAGTATTCCAGACAGAGCACTGTATGTCCGAGACCATGGCCTGCCTGGCAGTATAACCGTTAGTGTCCCTATGATACAGTATTTCCAGACAGGAGCACTGTATGTCCGAGACCATGGCCTGCCTGGCAGTATAACGTTATGTCCCTATGATACAGTATTCCAGACAGGAGCACTGTATGTCCGAGACCATGGCCTTCCTGGCAGTATAACGTTAGTGTCCCTATGATCAGTATTCCAGACAGGAGCACTGTATTTCCGAGACCATGGCCTGCCTGGCAGTATAACGTTAGTGTCCCTATGATACAGTATTCCAGACAGGAGCACTGTATGTCCGAGACCATGGCCTGCCTGGCAGTATAACGTTAGTGTCCCTATGATACATTCCAGACAGGAGCACTGTATGTCCGAGACCATGGCCTGCCTGGCAGTATAACGTTAGTGTCCCTATGATACAGTATTCCAGACAGGAGCACTGTATGTCCGAGACCATGGCCTGCCTGGCAGTATAACGTTAGTGTCCCTATGATACAGTATTCCAGACAGGAGCACTGTATGTCCGAGACCATGGCCTGCCTGGCAGTATAACGTTAGTGTCCCTATGATACAGTATTCCAGACAGGAGCACTGTATGTCCAGACCATGGCCTGCCTGGCAGTATAACGTTAGTGTCCCTATGATACAGTATTCCAGACAGGAGCACTGTATGTCCGAGACCATGGCCTGCCCTGGCAGTATAACGTAGTGTCCCTATGATACAGTATTCCAGACAGGAGCACTGTATGTCCGAGACCATGGCCTGCCTGGCAGTATAACGTTAGTGTCCCTATGATACTATTCCAGACAGGAGCACTGTATGTCCGAGACCATGGCCTGCTGGCAGTATAACGTTAGTGTCCCTATGATACAGTATTCCAGACAGGAGCACTGTATGTCCGAGACCATGGCCTGCCTGGCAGTATAAACGTTAGTGTCCCTATGATACAGTTTCCAGACAGAGCACTGTATGTCCGAGACCATGGCCTGCCTGGCAGTAATAACGTTAGTGTCCCTATGATACAGTATTCCGACAGGACACTGTATGTCCGAGACCATGGCCTGCCTGGCGTATAACGTAGTGTCCCTATGATACATCATTCCAGACAGGAGCACTGTATGTCCGAGACCATGGCCTGCCTGGGCAGTATAACGTTAGTGTCCCTATGATACAGTATTCCAGACAGGAGCACTGTATGTCCGAGACCATGGCCTGCCTGGCAGTATAACGTTAGTGTCCCTATGATACATATTCCAGACAGGAGCACTGTATGTCCGAAACCATGGCCTGCCTGGCAGTATAACGTTAGTGTCCCTATGATACAGTTTCCAGACAGGAGCACTGTATGTCCGAGACCAATGGCCTGCCTGGCAGTATAACGTTGTGTCCCTATGATACAGTATTCCAACAGGAGCACTGTATGTCCGAGACCATGGCCTGTCTGGCAGTATAACGTTAGTGTCCCTATGATACAGTAATTCCAGACAGGAGCACTGTATGTCGAGACCATGGCCTGCCTGGCAGTATAACGTTAGGTCCCTATGATACAGTATTCCAGACAGGAGCACTGTATGTCCAGACCATGGCCTGTTGGCAGTATAACGTTAGTGTCCCTATGATACAGTATTCCAGACAGGAGCACTGTATGTCCGAGACATGGCCTGCCTGGCAGTATAACGTTAGTGTCCCTATGATACAGTATTCCAGACAGGAGCACTGTATGTCCGAGACCATGGCCTGCTGGCAGTATAACGTTAGTGTCCCTATGATACAGTATTCCAGACAGGAGCACTGTATGTCCGAGCCATGGCCTGCCTGGCAGTATAACGTTAGTGTCCCTATGATACGTATTCCAGACAGGACACTGTATGTCCGAGACCATGGCCTGCCTGGCAGTATAACGTTAGTGTCCCTATGATACAGTATTCCAGACAGGAGCACTGTATGTCCGGACCATGGCCTGCCTGGCAGTATAACGTTAGTGTCCCTATGATACAGTATTCCAGACAGGAGCACTGTATGTCCGAGACCATGGCCTGCCTGGCAGTATAACGTTAGTGTCCCTATGATACATATTCCAGACAGGAGCACTGTATGTCCGAGACCATGGCCTGCCTGGCAGTATACGTTAGTGTCCCTATGATACAGTATTCCAGCAGGAGCACTGTATGTCCGAGACCATGGCCTGCCTGGCAGTATAAACGTTAGTGTCCCTATGATACAGTATTCCAGACGAGCACTGTATGTCCGAGACCATGGCCTGCCTGGCGTATAACGTTAGTGTCCCATGATACAGATTCCAGACAGGAGCACTGTATGTCCGAGACCATGGCCTGCCTGGCAGTATAACGTTAGGTCCCTATGATACAGTATTCCAGACAGGAGCAACTGTATGTCCGAGACCATGGCCTGCCTGGCAGTATAACGTTAGGTCCCTATGATACAGTATTCAGACAGGAGCACTGTATGTCCGAGACCATGGCCTCCTGGCAGTATAACGTTAGGTCCCTAGATACAGTATTCCAGACAGGAGCACTGTAGTCCGAGACCATGCCCTGCCTTGCAGTATAACGTTAGGGTCCCTATGATACAGTATTCCAGACAGGAGCACGTATGTCCGAGACATGGCCTGCCTGGCAGTATAACGTTAGTGTCCCTATGATACAGATTCCAGACAGGAGCACTGTATGTCCGAGACCATGGCCTGCCTGGCAGTATAACGTTAGTGTCCCTATGATACAGATTCCAGACAGGAGCACTGTATGTCCGAGACCATGCTGCCTGGCGGTATAACGTAGTGTCCCTATGATACGCATTCCACCAGAGCACTGTATGTCCGAGACCATGGCCTGCCTGGCAGTATAACGTTAGTGTCCCTATGATACAGTATTCCAGACAGGAGCACTGTATGTCGAGACCATGGCCGCCTGGCAGTATAACGTTAGTGTCCCTATGATACAGTATTCCAGACAGGAGCACTGTATGTCCGAGACCATGGCCTGCCTGCAGTATAACGTTAGTGTCCTATGATACAGTATTCCAGACAGGAGCACTGTAATGTCCCGAGACCATGGCCTGCCTGGCAGTATAAACGTTAGGTCCCTATGATACAGTATTCCAGACAGGAGCACTGTATGTCCGAGACCATGGCCTGCCTGGCAGTATAACGTTAGGTCCCTATGATACAGTATTCCAGACAGGAGCACTGTATGTCCGAGACCATGGCCTGCCTGGCAGTATAACGTTAGTGTCCCTATGATACGGTATTCCAGACAGGAGCACTGTATGTCCGAGACCATGGCCTGCCTGGCAGTATAACGTTAGGTCCCTATGATACAGTATTCCAGCAGGAGCACTGTATGTCCGAGACCATGGCCTGCCTGGCAGTATAACGTTAGTGTCCCTATGATACGTATTCCAGACAGGAGCACTGTATGTCGAGACCAGGGCCTGCCTGGCAGTATAATTAGTGTCCCTATGATACAGTATTCCAGACAGAGCACTGTATGTCCGAGACCAGGCTGCCTGGCAGTATAAGTTAGTGTCCCTATGATACAGTATTCCAGACAGGAGCACTGTATGTCCGAGACCATGGCCTGCCTGGCATAAAACGTTAGTGTCCCTATGATACAGTAATTCCAGACAGGAGCACTGTATGTCCGAGACCATGGACGATTTTCACACATCCGGTTTACATTACCGGCGCTACCGGGTAGTTCCCACTATTTGCGCTGCGGTCCGCTTTGTTATGGGTTTGCACGCATGGCAATAACATGATATGGCCCGGAACGCAGAGCACATGGAGTATCACGCACAACCGCGCATTGTTGAAATCCTTTGTGCGCCGCTATGTGCGATAGTGGGACCTTACCCTAAAGATCGGGGTAAACCAGCAATTTTCTGGTGTTAAAAAGTCAAGCCGAAACAGCTAAAAGCACAATATTTAACAGCTTGCACCAGCTACATAGGTGTCTGTTGCAAAAACAGTCCAACCGCCACAATTCCCCTCCTAAAGTCAAGAGACAGGTAAACGAACCCTGAGACTGCTGGTTAATTCCCACGACTGTGTTAGCTCCAGAATGTCCGGACCACGGCCATCTTGCCAATAAAATGTTTCCTCACATTTAAATTATATCGGCCATTATTAATGTATTGCTTATTGGTTCTTATGGCATATGGGACCAGGGCTCGGGCTTCCTGTTCTGAAATGTCTATATAATGGGGTTTATGTGTGTTATCTTGCTGTTTGTCTGTTTACTAGAGCGTGTATGTGTGAATGTTTGGTTATCTGATTATTAATTATCAGTTCTTTTTCTTTACCACGTTGCTCTCCTCTCACTTTGCATTAAATTCTCTTCATTCACCTTGTCTCTTTGGACTACTGGATACGAGCTGACCTGTCCCCCCACTTGGTCCCCTCTTAGCTCAAAAGTCATAATTTCCCTCCGCACTGTCCCTTCTGCCCCCTATTTTTCCTCACCCTCCAAATAACACCACCTCACCCTGTTCTTCTGTCTCTCAAACTCTCTACTTCCTTTTTGTGGTTGGAAAATTCTCTGCTGTTGTTTTGCAATGATCCGTCATTGAAATTTCCATCATGTGACCCATGTGAAACAACCACAAAATCACATACAGTGCCACTGTGCAACTGATGCATTCAGGACACAGCTTGCCACTTTGTGCACAGTGGAGCACACACAGTTTTTTTTTACACAGGCACGAGTTGGCATTTAGTCTGGGTTTAGCAGATCTGTGCAATTGGTGGACATTCCCCAGTAATTGGTTTCTCCATTTGCGGTCCTGATCCATCTGCCTCCTCTCATTTCTAAAGTAGAACTAAAGCAAAAAATTAAAAATAAATGACAATGAATATTATAACTGCTCACTAAGAAATAGCTGAATATCTGCACTGCGTGTGTCAGGTGTTACACAATCATGGTACCAAATATACAGTTGTACAAAGTCACTGAATTATCTAGCCTCTCCCCACCCCCCTGTATAGTATCTACTAGATGACCTGTCCATTGCCTCTGTAATCAAGACTGAGCAGTGAGAAATCCAATCATTACAAAAAGTAGGAAATCAGGAAGTGCTATAAACCTGCACAATTGCACATGGTTTCTCCAGAATAAGAACATGTTTTGATTATAAAGCAATATGTTTAGATTGTTGTTTAACCATCACACAGGTTTGCTGTAATAATTTGTGGTATTTGTGGAGAAGTTCAGGCACTATATACAAAAAATATATGCAAATATGTTCAAATGACTTGCGTCAGGATATAGAATAGAGGAACCTTCCCTTTAATTATCCTCTGTGTTATTTTAGGCTGCAATGGAAATAGTTTTTTTTTACATTCTCTTTGTTCTAAATATATAAAGCTCTAAAGTCTGTTGGTAGAAAAGAAAGAGTTACATCGTTTTACAGGAGAAAATAACCAACATGGCCGATCTGTTTCCCAACCAACGTTGGCCTGTTTAACTGAAATATTGCAATGGGCACTTTTGGGCATGAGGTGTATGTGTTGCTGCATGTGTTTATTCCAGTACTTCTTTCGCGCAGTATCCCCTCCCACTCTTAATCGGTCATGACTTTCTGTGAAGTCAAGAATGCACAGTAATCGTTATGAGCTATCAGTGGTAGTGAGAATTTCCCACCATGCAATTCACATACCAACTGTCACCATTCCAGTTACAGCAAAGCTGCACACAGCAGTTTATGGTAATTAGGCACTTGATTGGCAGGCACTTGATTGGCAGCTGAAATGTTAGTTGTTTCACAGTGGATATTAAGAAATAGGGGTCAGATCAACAAAAAAAAATAAAAATGTCACAGCGACAGCTTGGAAGAATGATATAGTTATGTCCTGTATAGATGTCCTTTAAATTGGCATTGTATAGACAGTATAAGGGTCACAGCCAGCTGATAATCATTGTATGAATACCAAGTGCAGTAATGAGATCAGCCTTTACAGAGCTGCAGGATGTATACTGTACATTTAAAGGACTAGGAAGAATGCAAGTAACTGTATTTCTATTAAGAATAAGAAGTTGGTAACCTCTCCCTGGGTTGCTCTACTATCTGTGTCCCGCGAGGATCCATCTACTCAGAGTTCTGGAGCTCTGATGAAGTGATGGGTTTAGACGTGTTCCCCCTGTATATATCGTGCCTTGTTCTGAATATGCTGTGTGTGGTTGAATAAAAGTTACACCTCTACTTATTGGACCTGCTGGTAGGTATCCGTCTTTTCTACATGTACTTAACTGTATTTCTATTGGCTTATTATGTCTTGGCACTAATTGGCTTCTTTCCACAGATGGTATCACGGTTACCTGTCAGGCATAGATGCCGAAAAATTATTGCAGGAGAAGGGAGAACCCTGGACCTTCCTGGTTAGAGAGAGCCGCAGTAAGCCTGGTGACTTTGTCATCTCCGTTCTGACAGAAGAACAGAAAGATGGACTGAACAAAGTGACACACATCAAGATATACACCAAGGTACATTATTCTAGCACATGGCAACTGCTCAGACAGACCATTAACATTCCAGACATACAGAGTTTGTATTAACATGGTATCTTCCCATCTCTCCTTGGCAGGAGGATAAATACACTCTGGGGGATGAGAAGTTTGATTCACTCACAGACCTCATTGAGGAGTACAAGAAGAAGCCTATTGAGGAGATGTCGGGGAATCGAATGTACCTAAAGAAGGTGAACAAGTGGAGATCACAGTATAACAACCCTGTGCATTATTTGGTCTCTAATTCTGTCCTTAGCTGTCGTCTCCTTTCATTTTTACCTCTTCTGCTTTGATGATTTTGATTGTGTCAACTAACAAATTAGTGCCAAAAGTCATAGTTCGAGAAGCAGGAAGGAGATTGAAGTCACCAATAAATGAAATAGGATGGGGAGAGAAAAAAGGCTTTGAAACTCCCTTTTCAGCAATATGCAAGTAAGGAACAAAGACTTCTGGGTATTTACCATGGTTCCATGGAAGCTCTTAGGAAAGCGATATCTTTAAAAAGACTTTTGCAGCATTCCACAAGCTAAACGCAAAACCAGAGCGCCATCTACACACCACTTTCAGTATTACTGAGCCATCATCAGTGTAGTGCAAGCCTCTGGTTTCGCAGTGTGAAGAGCCTATAGACCGACTTCACCAGTAATTAATAGTTTGTGGAATGCTGTAAAAGTCTTTTTAAAGATATCGCTTTCCTAAAAGCTTCCATGGAACATGTTAAATACCCAGAAGTCTTTGTTCCTTATTTGCATATTGTTTTAGCATTTTTCTCAAACAAGAACATTTTTGTGCTCAGTGAGTCTCCTTATCCAGTGTATGGCCTGATTGAGATCATTGAACCCCAATAATACTCTACAAAGACAGATAGATAATCAGCTTAAACAGAGTAAATTACATTTCCTTATAAGCTATTGGTGGTTTGGACGCGGGTCTGTGTACTGTTTCCCCTAAGTTACTTTGTTCTATTATTATTATTTATAATCGTGCTGGTTTCAGACCCTTTACAAGTTCACAATGTTCCTACTTATTACTGTTCACTATTGAATCCTGCTAAGTTTCTATTTGTTTTTATTATTTATAGAAAATACTTTTTTTGTGATTTATTCATCTCCTATCTGCCTGTAACAATAAAGCTTAGTGTATTACACTTAAAGGGAATGTCCACTGAAAAAAACACTTTTCTCTAAATTGTCTATCACCCCCCCCAAACCCTACTTTCTCGATATCCCCATGTTTCAAAAAGGCTCTTGATCTTGCTAACCTGACCCAGTCCCTCGCTGCCTCTGCTGCACTTACTGGTTGCGGCTGGTCACATTTATCGGAACCCTTGGATTGGACCTTACAGTTTATGTAGGATATTGACACGTTTGTCTGAAGATACGCACTAATCTTTCCCTTTACCCTACAGACCTTGCTATGCAGTCTATTAGTTGGGAAACACATGGGTTGGTGTCCCACCGCTCTTGTAATGAGGTTTATAACACTCTCCCTTTCTTCTCACAGCCATATTACTCCACAAGGGTCAATGCTGCTGATATTGAAAACCGAATGAAAGAATTAAATAAGAAGCAATTGAAAGATGAAACGGCCAAGGCTGGGTTCTGGGAAGAGTTTGATGTAAGACTTAAATAGTTCACGTTTGTTCTTTTTCACCTTTCTCAGTCTGAACATCATCATGATCCTTCATAGAATATCTGAGAGCCTAAATAATACTTTAATGTTCACATTAACAACTGTAGTTGTCCGACACACCGGCAGAAACAGAGGAAGTCTGATTCGTGGTGACCAAACTGGTCCCTGGGGTAGCTGCATGTCTAACTGTACCAATCTGTCCACAGGCTCTGCAGAAACAAGAATCAAAAGCCATGCACGACCGTAAAGAGGGTCAAAGACCAGAAAATAAAAGCAAGAATCGTTACAAGAACATTCTTCCATGTAAGTTATCTGACGGCGACCTATGGTTTAACAGTTACATAGTAACATATTATTGGAGGTTGTATAAAGACATACGTCCATCTAGTCCAACCTTTATACCCTACCCATAATGTCTGTATAACAGTTACATAGTAACATAGTATTGGAGGTTGTATAAAGACATACGTCCATCTAGTCCAACCTTTATACCCTACCCGTAATGTCTGTATAACAGTTACATAGTAACATAGTATTGGAGGTTGTATAAAGACATACGTCCATCTAGTCCAACCTTTATACCCTACCCGTAATGCCTGTCTAACAGTTACATAGTAACATAGTATTGGAGGTTGTA